>PVLC010010004.1:14873-46609 GCA_004027655.1 Graphiurus murinus
GGGTGCTGGTCAGAGAGTACAAGCTCTAAGTCATGATATACATGAGTTCTGGGGATCTGATGTATAGCGTGGGTGGTGGGGGTGTGCTAATTAATTTGATATAGTAATCATGACACATGTGTATGTGTATCAAATCATCATGTTGTACACCTTGAATATTGTCAGTCTGTGTCAGTCAAATAGTTTTAAATTAAAAAATGGAAACACAAAAAGAAGGATGGAAGTAAAGAATGTGAGTCTATAATAGGCAAATATGTTGAAAGACTAAGTAAATATTGACTGTAAAAAAAATAAGAATGGCCGGGCGTGGTGGCGCACGCTTGTAATCCCAGCATACGGGAGGCTGAGACCGGAGGATCCGGGTTCGCGGCCAGCCTCAGCTACCTAGTGAGGCACTCCGCAACTTAGTGAGACCCGGTTTCAAAATAAAAAGAATAAAAAATAGGGCTGGGGGTATAGCTCGGAGGTAGAATGCCCCTGAGTTCAATCCCCAGCACTGCAAAATAAATAAATAAATAAATAAGAATGACTAACAGAGGGGTTAAAATAAGGTGGAACTAAAATATTAGACAATGATATTTTTAAAGAGGGAGAGTTCAGAATTAAAGAACTATGGGATCATTTCTTAGAGAAGGGGCTAGAAAGAGCTTTGGACTTTGCTGAATATTCATCTTAAAATTTTAAAGAGAAATGCTTTAAAAATATACCAAATGTATTACTTCCAAACCAGTAGTTACAAAAATAATATCGACCCTATAGACAAAGATTGACAAACTTTTTTTATAGTGAACTGGATAGTAAATATTTCCAGTTTTGGAAGTCACACAGTCTCTGTCAAAACTACTCATCTTGGTCACTGTAGTGTAAATGCAGCCAGAGACAACCTATAAATAAATGAGTATGGCTATGCTCCAATACAACATGGTTTACAAAAATAGTTACCTGTAAGGATTTGGTCTACAGGCTGCAGTTTGCCACCTCTTGCAACAGAAAACAAATGAAACAATTAAAAGGGGTAATAAAGAGAAAGCATATACATGAGACAGCCCTACATACCCACGGGTCCCCTATCCATAGATTTCACCAAGCTGGGATCAAAAATATAAGGGAAAAAAACTGCTTCTGTACCAAACACGTACAGAATTTTTTTTTCTTGTCATTATTCTCTGAACATATGGCCAACAAGTATTTATATAGCATTGACATTGTATTAGTTATTATAATCTACAGATGACTTAAAATAGGCAAGAGGGTATGCATTGGTTATATGCAAATACTCTTCGGTTTTATATAAGGAATCTGAGCATCCTCAGATTTTTATATTCCTGGTGCTTCTATAATTAATTTCTCCTGGATACCACAGCAGGATTTTAAAGTTAAAATGAGTCCTAGCAATCACAATAAATGTAAATGGGCTAAACTCATCTATTAGGATATCCAAATTGCATAATAGTTTAGTATGATATTTGTGTGTGTGTGTGTGTGTGTGTGTGTGTGTGTGTGTGTGTGTGTGTGTGTACAGGTTTATATATACATAAACACTACCATTTATTGCTTAAAATACATAAGGGAACACATCCAATTCCAGAAAGGAATTCCTTGAGCAGGGAGCAAGAAGAACCAATTTGGAAAGGGATACAAATAGTGCACAACATAACTGTCAAAGATTTTTATTTTGGGGGGGATGGCTTGTTTGTTTTTTTGTTGTTGTTGTTGGGGGTTTTTTTGTTTTGGGGTTTTTTTTTTGTTTTGTTTTTTGTTTTGTTTTTGTACTGGGAATACCCCAGGGGCATTCTACTCTGAGCTATACCCCCAGTCCTTTTTTATTTTTTATTATGAAACAGTGGCTGAATATGTTACTACATTGCTGAGGCTAACCTCAAATCTGCAATCCTCCTGTCTCAGCCTCCCAAGTACTGGGATCATAGATACTCACCACCACACCCAGCCAAAGATTTTGTTTTCAAACCAAAAAGCCAAATGGGTAAAACATTAAAATTAGTTTGTTCTAGGTAGTGAGTACATAGGTATTACAATAATCTCTATATTTTTCTTAAGTCTGAAAGCGATTTCTGCTAAGCACTTGCCTCTCATTTGGATTTAGCAATCATTAGGGAAATAGAATTATAAACTCCATTTCTGCATAGGAGGAACTTGGAGTTCTAGAAAAGTAAGAGAGCCAGGAAAATGGGAGCCTAACCTTCTAATTCAATTAGAGTGCTCTAGGTAGCTCGGAGGTAGAATGCCCTGGGTTCAATCCCCAGTACTGCAAAATACCACAAAAAAACAAAGCAAACAAACAATAAAAAGGCGGAGGGTCCTTCCAGGGAGTCTTGGCAGTCTTTGCATGTTGTTCACTAGCATTTTTGTTCTTTCCCTTGTCCAAACTCTCCATTTGGATGACAAATGCATGAACTCCTGGAGAAAACAGCCTTCGGCGTTGTCTACCCGTGGTGCTCAATAAATGGCCCTGTGGCTGTAGGACAAAGCTGTGCTTTGCGCTCAGTGGGGTTGGGTGGAGTTGGACTACCCAGCCGGGTACAGCTGAGCTGAGCTGATGGGCCAGGCTGTATAGACCTGAGAGGGGAATGTTGGGGGAAGCGGAGCCCTGTGTCGGGTTGAGCTGAACCAGGTGGTGCTACCTTGGGCTGAGCTGGGCTGAGTCAAGCTGAGTTCAACTGAACCGCACCAATGTGACACTAGAAACGGAGGCTGTCTCAACAGCCAGGGTTTCTGCTACGGAGTCCCCGTTACACGGTGCTAGTGTACCCCAAGTAAGATTTCCATGACCTTCTTTCTTTTCTTTCTTTCTTTCTTTTTCTTTCTTTTTTTTTTTTTTTTTTTTTGCGGTACTGGGGATTGAACTCAGGGGCATTCTACCTCCGAGCTATACCCCCAGCCCTATTTTTTATTCTTTATTTTGAAACAGGGTCTCATTAAGTTGTGGAGTACCTCCCTAGGTAGCTGAGGCTGGCCGAGAACCCGGATCCTCCGGTCTCAGCCTCCCAAATGCTGGGATTACAAGCGTGCGCCACCACGCCCGGCTCCATGACCCTCTTTCATCTCAACAACAAGGGCAGACCTGGCTGGGTGAGGCAGGGGAGAGGAGGGATGGGCCGGACAGGTTGCTCAGTAAATCGTGTGCACGTCCCAGACCAAGGGACCACAGAAACCATCTGGAATGAATTCCAGAGTGTTCGCTGCACTACTGTCTTCTGCCCAGCACCCCTTGCTCAGGCCGGGCCTCAGTGAGGAGGAGAGTTGGAGGGAACGAGCTGTTTGCAAAAGCCAATCCCTCCAGAGGGGAGATCAAGGTGGAGGGCTAACCAGCCGAAAAAATAATAAATACCTGCTACATCTGCTATCCCTCGCAGTCAGCAAGAAGCAAAGGATTCCGTCAGAAAGGAAGGGGGTTTGCAGAGAGAGCGTGTCAGGATGGGAGAAACATGGGCTTTGAAGTCCAAGAAAGCCGCGGGACATGTGAGCTGCGAGAACTTAGGTTATTTCATCTCCCCGAATTTCAGCTTCTTTGTGTGTCTAAGGAATAAGATACAAATAAAACCACCTCTTCGTAGAGTTGCCCCAAGAATTAGCTTAAGCGATCTGCACGAAGCCCCTCGGGCGGCCTTTGGCACACAGTAGACCGTTGGGCGGTGTTTGTCCCTCTTCTCCCAGCTGGTTTCACCTGTCGCTGCTGGGGACGTTTCTTTGAAACTATTCGGCCTCGGAGACTCCAGGATCATTCGGGGGACACGCCGGAAGAGGAACACCTGTCATTCTGCACACACCTCCCCTGCACACACGCACTTCCCCGGGGCGGGGAGGCCGGCCGCACCCCCTCTCCGGGTGGCCTCGGCCTCCCAGCAGCTGCAGAACAGGTCAGATGAGCTGACATCTAGGGTCACCCACTTATTTCCCCTGGGACCCAAGAAGGCCGAGACCTTCCAGGCCTGCCTTCAGCAAACACGACCCAAAACATGGTATCATCCACCTCGCTCGGGAGAAGCCGCATGTCGGGTTCTCTGGAAAATGAAAAGGCTTATTTATGGAGGCCTGGGAAGGAGACCCAACACTCCCAGGCTCCGCCGCCGCCCACTGCCCTGGTCCCTTGCAGTGTCTGGAGGGCATAGACATTGGCACCACCGTTCCCCTGTTGGAATGCTTCCCTCACCGTTTGCACAGAGAACACACCTCCTCGGCTCTTCCATGAGGCCTCAGCTCAGTCTTGTTTGCTCAGGAAAGCCCTACTTAACCTCCCAGACTAGTCAAATTCTCTGTAAGAGATTCTCAGGACAACATGGATCTCCCTGTATCAGTCACGTATTGCTGCGATAGTGCTGTGTAACAAAACCACCCCAGAGCTTAGCACCACAGCCATGTATTATTTCTCCTTGTCTGTGAGACGGGGCCAGGCTCGGTTGATCTCAGCTGGTCATGCTCCATGTCCATAAGTGAGCTGTAAGTCTGCTAGGAGCTGGTTGCTGAGCAATGACTGGGCTGGCGTGGCTGCTGTGCTCGGTGTGGCCGGTCACATTCCCCCGGTGATGGCAGAAGCCTGCAAGACCTCCCGAGGCCTAGACCCAGAACTGGCACAGCATCCCGTTCTCTGCACTCTATTGGCCGAAGCAAGTCACAGACCATCCCCTCCCCAGAGGGCGGAGAAATCGCATCACCTCCTAAGAGGAGGAGCTTCAAGGTACCTGGATGCTTAGATATGAGAATGGGGGCCAAGTGGGGTCATTTTCCATATCTATGCACCATACTCCCCTTTAAAGTACACATCAAGGTCAGTATCCCCTTTCATATAACTGCCCCCTTATCCACTATATGGTAGGGCCCAGAAAGGCCAGAACCAAGCTCTCTCTTTCTCTCACCACTCTCTTCCAGTATTCATTCATTCATTCATTCATTCATTCATTTGTCACTGACCTATAAGGAAATGAGCACTGGGCTGGGTATTTTTAAAATATATAATTCTCATCTAATTCTCAAATTAACCTGTTGAATAAGCATTATGTTCTCTCTTTAACCTATCAGGACACTAAGATTCAGGGGGAAGAAGCAACTCCCTAAGAATCATAAACTTCGTTTCAGAAAGATGGTGCAGAAATCACTAGGGCAGTATACTTAGAATATCGATGCCAGGTTTCACTTCTGAGAGCACAGTAGGGTTTGCTTTTTGGCAGCCAATGAAATGGAAACAGAAGTGATTGTGTCACTTCCCGGAGGAACCTTTAAGAACCAAAGCGCAATTCACTCTGTTATGGCAATCTGTAACATTCCAAACAATGGTCGCCCTGTTGGCCTGACTCTAACATAGAGCTGAGCACCCAGCTGGTGCTCGTTGGACATGTCACATGAGTATGAAGTAAACTGTGCTTATATTAAGACATTGAGATGATGGAATTGTTTGTTACTGCAGCATAACCTCTCCTGTCCTGACTAATACAAGTGCCCACAGCTGTCCACAGACCCCCAAATCACCAGCCTCTGTTCCCAGCCTATAATATCAACAGAAAGACACAGCCCTGTGTTTGTTGGAAGGTTAGTGCTCTGACTCTGATTGGGACTCTTAGTGCATTGAGTCCTTTTATGGGTTCTGAATATCGGTGGTGTCACTTTATTTCTTCCTGCACAGAGAATTCTGTGGTCACAAACACAGGACATGCTCAGGGTTGGAACCACAGAATTCCTTACTTGATGGTTTAAGTTCCACAAAGCTATTAATCTCAATAAATATGAATGAGCCCCCATTATTCTAGGCCTTGTGTCAACTAGGAGGTTTAGGGAGGGGAGACAGAAAGACAGCATCCTGCCCTCAAGAAGCTCTTTGCTAGCCAGGCGTGGTGGCGCACGCTTGTAATCCCAGTATTCGGGAGGCTGAGACCGGAGGATCTGGGTTCGAGGCCAGCCTCAGTTACCTCGTGAGGCCCTCTGCAACTTAGTGAGACCTGGTTTCAAAATAAAGAATAAAAAATAGGGCTGCGGGTATAGCTCAGAGGTAGAACGCCCCTGAGTTCAATCCCCAGTACCGCAAAAAAAAAAAAAAAAAGAAGAAGCTCTTTGCTTTGGAGATAATCAGACCCCATTCCCTGATTAATCAGGTGATGAATATACAATCCTCTACTGGTTGCAGGGACACAGAAATATATCTCTGATGACTCAACTCAAACATTGCCCAGTTGAGGCTAAATCCTCCCATCCATCTGTCCATCCATCCATTCATCCATCCCTCCATCTGACCATCCATCAATCCATCTATCCATTCATTTTTCTATCCATCTATCCATCCATCCGCCCATCTGTCCATCCATTCATCCATCCATCCATTCATCCATCCATCCATCTGTCCATCCATCAGTCCATCTACCCATCATCTTTCCATCCATCCATCCATCCATCCATCCATCCATCCATCCATCCTTCCACCCATTGGACCTCTCGAGCGCCTGCTCCTCTCTGTTCTAGAGCATTCCTTTTGGTAGGTGGAACAGACCCATCCACAGAGAATCAGAATCCCTGGGGAGCTTTGAGGTCCAGCCTTTTCTATGTACATCTATACTTGTGCAAAGTTCCCCAGGAGCTGATCCCAAAGCAGCGTTTGCAACCACCAAAGGACTGGAAAATATCTCTGGGCAAGGAGGGAGGGGTCCTGGGCAGGCTCCCTGAGGAGGAGCGCAATCTCCAGGCCAGTGTCCAGCGTGGTCCATTGCACAAGCCCCAGATCAGTTCTGAGAGGGTCTGCAGGGTCCAGCCAGTAAGCAAGATGCACACAGGAACCCCCCGGAGAATTCCCTGCCCACTTACACACGGATCGAAGGAATAGGCAAAGGGCTGTGGGAACTGGGAACTCAGACAGCAGGAAGGCCCGATGCCGGAGCCCCATACACAGGGCTGTACCCCAAGCCTCCACGCAGACCGCGCTTTCCAACAGCAGGAGTGTCTAATAGCAGGTTGTAGCTGGTACACTCAACTAGCCACTTGGCTTGGGAAATAAATCAACAGGTCTCCTTGCCAGAAAAGCCTCAGCTGCAGACCAACCCCTGCCCCTTGCGGTTTGAGGGCCGCACAGGTTTGACGTGTCCAGTCATTGGGAACCAATGTGTTTGCGTTTCCAGAGGGAGGGCCCTCAAGAGGCCATTAGCAAAACCCCGGGCGCAGCTGGCTGCCACGAGACCTGGGATTACCCAGCTGGACTTCTGGAGGTGCAAAACTCCAGTCAGATCCTGCACCCCCCCAGACCCAACGTGGATGTGTGGCCTGCCCTCGGGTGGGTGGGGCAGGAAGGTGACACAGGCATTTTTAGCAAACTCCCTGGCGTTGGCTTGCCCTGGCAATCCCCTCCCAAAGCCTTGGTTTCCTTATCTACAACATGGAGATGACGGGAACAAACCTCTCCTGTCATAGAATGGGAACTCAACTCGTGCCTGCCAACTTGGGATGTCAGCGCCTTCCATGACGACCTTCCCGGGTGCTTCCAATGAGCCAGGCACCAGGCACAGATGTTTTTTATGCCCCATGCCATTTAATCATTTAACTGGGTGGATATTTTTATTATTCCTGTTTCATAAACACCGAGGCTCGGAGAGATGAACCATGAGCACATGGCTAGAAATAGGATAATCCCCCAGCACTCGTTTGTGTGGGAGCCCCGGTGACCCTGACCTTGACCTTGACCTTGACTTTTCTATTTTTTTTTTTAACAGCAACAAGGAACACCTGAGTGGCCCGAGGGCCTCTCACCCTAGGCAGTTCTCAAAAACCTTCCATCCCCAAGCAAACCAGAAGCGTGGGCCCCAAGATGGGTGAGACCCCCAAATCCAACACGCCCAGGCCTGTCAAGGAAGAAACATGAAAATGTATTAAGCAGGGTGGAAATGGATTTTTATGATTCCACCAAATGTCGGATGGTGGGAACGTCTCCCACGACAAGTATGTATCTGCATCAACAGAGGCAGAGGGAGCGTTTGGGGACATGGTGTCCTCGGGCCCCTGCAACGTCAGCTTCGGGGGTGGATTAGAGAGCGGCCGGGAGGCACCTGCTGGGAAGTTACCTGCAACCTGGTCTTGCACGGGGACATTCTCCTGCCACCCTTGATGACCCAGCTGACCCACGTCCCCGTTCTACACTGCGCAAACTGAGGGACAGAGACCACGTGACCTGCGTCCCACAGTTAGTGGTGGAGCCAGGACTCAGCCCAGGTCAGTCTGGCTCCAATCCCAATGCCCCTGACCCTGACCGCCTCCAACTGCCCCCCCACAAGGCCAACTGAGCACCAGGCAGCATGCAGGAGGAGGAACGGAGGTGAGGAGGAGCGTGGTGAGGCTTCAGCCAGCTCCTTCAGACTGGGCTCCCGGAGCTACGGCCCCTCTGTCACCTATGCACTGTGCGACCTGGGGGTGGACGCGCACCTTGACCGTCTTCAGTCCCCACATCTGCGGAGGGCACCCGCCAGCTCCCCTGAGGAGGTCAAGTGGGGCCATGGCAAGGGGGTGCGCGGCAGAGCGCCACCCCGCCCCAGCAGCCCCGGGGAGCCCGCCACGTGCATCCAGTGATCTGAAGCACCTTGCATTTATGAGGCTGACTCTTCTTCTCACCCACACAAGAGCAGAGCCGTTCTGGAGGGTTTCCCAGAAAGCAGAGCTACCTCCTAAGGACAAACTATTGCCTTCAGATAGCTATTGGTTCTGAACCCCAGGGGTCCCGGCGCTTGATCGCTGGTCTGTTCAATTCTCCGCACACAACTTCCCAGCTTGAAGGGTCTGACTCTCCCCCACCCACACGCGAGGACACTCAGCGTTGGAAGGCCACCAGGATGCAGGCTGCTTGGAAGGAGAGGTGTCACCTCCCCGCCGGCCTCTTCATTCCCAGGGTTTGACTGGGTCCTGGCGCATAGTAGGTGCATGGCAATTATTTCTCAAATGAACAAATGATGAATGTACTACTACTACTAATAATAATAATAATAAGTGCTTGTATAAAACACTGTAAGAGCCGGGTGTGGTGGCGCACGTTTGTAATCCCAGTACTTGGGAGGCTGAGACAGGAGGATCTGGGTTTGCGGCCAGCTTTAGCTACTTAGTGAGGCCCTCTGCAACTTAGGGAGACCCTGTTTCAAAATAAAGAATAAAAAAATAGAGCTGAAGGTATAGCGTGGAGGTAGAATACCCCTGGGTTCCATCCCCAGTACCACAAAAATAAATAAATAAATAAATAAATAAAAACTGTGGCTTACGAGGCATCTTTGCAGCTGTTGGCTCACCGTCTCAATGCTCTGTAGCTGACCTTGCAGATGGAGACATGGAGACCATTGCACTCCCAGCGCAAACCAACTCCTCCATGAAGCACTCCTGGGCTTCTCCGGGGCTGATCTTTTCCTCATGTAACGGTCCAGAGCCCTTCACCAAATCTCTCCTCCTCCCACACTCTGGCTGCACCTGCCCGGTGCCCAACACGCAGTAGGTCCTCAGCCAGCCTGTGCTGACTCAATACGCCTCCAGTAAGCTGTGGGTGGCTCACGTGTCGGGACTGGAGTGAACCTTCAAGGTCACCTATCACCCCCCATTTAATAAAGTCTCACTCCAAGAGTTAGCAGCCAGTGTGCTCCTCGACTTCTTATTGGGGTTCTTCCCAATGACCAGACACGGATGGTGGCCGGCCCCTGGCTCCAGCGGAAAGAGCTCTGTGATCAATTAGTAATGTCTGCCACTGATACCGGAGGGGAGTGAGAGGCAGGCTGTCAGGTCTCCCCCAGCCTTGGGTCATGCTAAACAAATGCAGTAGAATGGCTGTGTATCTGTTTATTGATGGATTCTGCCCCAGGATGGAATCTGAGAGTAACCCATTCCCTATCCTGCTGTCAAAGTTTCCCTATCCAGCCCTTCTCTCCTCTTCTGCCTTTGTTTACTTCTGCAATTAGGTTGGGAGTTCCTCCAGGACAAAGACAACCTCAAGTTCATTGCTGGATTCCCACCACCTGCATACAATACAAAGTCCTTAGTGAGTGGGGTCTTTTTTGGGGGGAGGTGGAGGGAACTGATTTAGTAAAATAGGTTCAACAAGGAGGGGTCCATGAAGCAAGTGGGTGGACACCAGTCTCATTTTCTCCACTGTCCCGGAGAGCAGGAGGGATCCTGGCTCCCGGGGGTTTCTCAATGAAGGACGCTGGCCAACCTCTGTATGCCTGTGCTCACATTTCAGGGGTGTGGGGAAAGCTATGCCCATCTTTCCAGCTGTGGGTTGGCACATTAGCAAACTATCCACAAAATATAGGTTTGGGGAAATCATCCTATAAAATAGAATGAGCCATTTTCCAAAAGAAAATTGCCCAATCATTAGAGGGATCTTTTTTAACCATTCAAATATCCATGGTATTTATTCCCAGCGGCCCCATTCCTGCTGTGTTATAGAGGGAGAAGGAAAATGTGGATTTATTTGCATTTTATAATATCCCTATTCTCTGTAAGGGGCTCACACGCCAACTATGTGTGAAGAGATATAAATGTTCCGAATCAGTTAGGAAAGGATGTCGATTTTGGAATACTGCTCCTCCTAATTTCAACTGTTTCCAAGTTCTTTCTCTGGGCTGTGATTTGTTCAAGGTATTTAATAAGCCTATGAGTCTATAAAAAGAGAGAGGACATAATTGTTAATCCCTTAAAAGTATCTTCTGCTTTAACAGAAGAATGGAAGCTTGGAAAGCCTCAGGGTTTTGTTTATAAGGGAGAAGGCAAGGGTTGAAGTGTACAGATTATAAACAAACAACTCCAAACAGAATGGAATATTTCTTTATTGCTTTTGCTTTTGCTTTTGCTTTTCTTGTCTTTTTTCTTTCTTTCGTTCTGTTTTTTTGTTTTGTTTTGTTTTGTTTTTTTGTGGTACTGGGGATTGAACTCAGGGGCATTCTACCTCCAAGTTATACCCCCAGCCCTATTTTTTTGTTCTTTATTTTGAAACAGGGTCTCACTAAGTTTCGGAGTGCCTCACTAGGTAGCTGAAACTGACCGCGAACCCGGATCCTCCGGTCTCAGCCTCCCAAATGCTGGGATTACAAGTGTGCACCATCATGCCCGGCCTCAGAATGGAATATTTCTTAATTAAGTCTAAATGACAGTTGGAGAAGGTTGCAAAAGTACCTTCCTGGACTCCATGGGTCCCTGTGTCTGAGAACTGCACTTGGGGTCTCCTCTTGGGATGCAGACCCCCGGGCTAGTTAGACGTGATGCTTATGAGATCAGAACCGGCTGCTGCTGGGGTCCTGAGCCCAGGCACTGGCTCCGAGTGCTATTCCAGAGAAAGTGACAGCGGGAGAAGCAGTCACTCCCGATGTCCCGAGTGTCACTCCAGGGACCCGGGCTGCTGGAGCATCCGGGGCAGCTCTGGGGGCCTGGGCAGTCTTTTCCTTCCTCAGAGGCCTTCAAAGAGTTCTTGGATGTCTATAATTTTTGAGGTTATTTTTTTTCCCCTACCACGTGGCAGGCACCATGCTGACAATTCCTTCCATGTCGGCTCCTGGACCCTTCACCACAGACTCAGAGGACCGAGGCAACAAGGCATGAGTGGATTTCTCAAGACACAAGGCTGATATGCGGCTGACCAGGATCCAGCCCGGCACCTCCAGCTCCAGGCCCAGGGGTGGTCTTTTCCACGTACCTCGTACTGTGCTAGGGAACAGATTTGGGGAAACTTAGATGTTTATGTGAAGCTCCGAGCTTCCAAACTCCAGACAAAGGAGCTCATATGCAGCGTGTGTGTTGGGGGGGCTGCAGGAACTGGCTGAGCAACCTGATCACTTTATTTGCAAAAGAGGAAAACTGGACCCAGAGAGGGGGATCAACCTGCCGAGAGTCACACAGCATGGAGCTAAGCCCAGAGGCCAGGTTGCCCAACTCCTGGGCCACCGTGCGGAGTCTCCTGCCTCATGCCCGCTCTCCCCTCCCTGGCTCCTCCATCCATCCCTCACACACACGTGGAAATCAAGTCAACATCCTCGCATACTTTCCGCCTGGTTTGCAGGTTAGCCAGACTCCTTTTTCTGCCTCGCAAGTTTTAGACAATTTACGCTTCCATTCTCAAAACAGATTTTTATCCTAATAAAGACTTTTATTACTATTATCCACCTGTCATTACACAGTATTAGACAATTACAGAGCACAGAGGGCCTCTCCCACCACGAACGCTCCCCTTCCACGCTCGGCGGGGGGCGACGGGAAGGGGGGGCAGCGGGCACAAACAGAACATTTCATTAAAAAAATAGAGACGAATCTTGATTTTTTTTTTTTTTAAGGGCTGCCAAGACTGCTACCTACGCTTTTGCAAACTTTGTTGTGAGAAGTCACTGGCACGAGAGAAAGAGAGGGGGATGAAGGCATGTGGGCTAGAAATCGTCTCCAGCCCGTTTTGATTGCCAGACGATTGACAAAATAATTTGTACCCGTCGATGCTCATGAAGGGAATTTTTACAATGGATTTGCCAAGCAGATTTTTAATTTTAATCAGTAATGAAAAAATGACAACACGGATCACAACAAGACATCAGCTGCCGCTCGGGCTTTGCGGTCCCTGTCACGAGGCTCCGTCAGGAAGCCGAACCTCCGTGAGCATCAATCACTCGATTCAAACTCCTGTACATCTTCGGGGTTTAATTAGACATTTAAGTTCTTTACCCGCAATTTGCAAAACTGTCACTTACCCAAAAAAAAAAAAAAAAAAAAAAAGCAAGACGCTAAAAAATGTTCGGAGCCAGTCCTGGGAGGAACTGTTTATCACCTTCCTGGGAGCAGATGAAAAGTTAATGCTTCGAAACATCCTTCCTTCCCCCCCCAAAAAACATCTATTCTCACTCAGTTCTCATAGCCATGGATATTTTCAAAAAGAAAAAATAAATTTTTTTCGAGGTCAATGATTGTAGTTAAAAGCAACCCTCAACTCTACAGGAAAAGGAAAAGGGAAGGAGGGATGGACGGATGGATGGATGGATGGATGGATGGATGGATGGATGAGAGGGAGTTGGGCTCTTTTTGTGGTGGGTTTAGCCTGGAGCCTTCTTGGTCTTGCGCTATGGAGAAGTAATTTACAGGCAAGTTTATATCCTGGCTCCATCACATACAAACCAGCTACGTGACCTGGAGCCAGTCGCTTCTCTTGTCTACAAACCTAGAAGCAGACAAGTACGCGTCCACCTCTTCTTAAGGAATCGCGAGAATGAATAGAAAAGCCCGACAGTGTGCAAAGTTCATCTCACCTTGCTTCAGGGGTACCTGCTCCCCCTTGGCACGTATACAGAGCTGGGAAATAGCCCACCCATCGGAAAAGGGGTGCAGAGGGACACCTGAAAAACTAGGAGCATCCTGAGAGCCAGGGACAGGGAGGCATTTCAACCTACAGTGGCAGGAACAAGACTCCAGCCCGGCCAGCAGTTGTCACCAAGGACACGCACGTGACATATACAGTATATGGCTGTTTGGGGCTTGCACCTCCGAACGCCCCAGAAGCTGTGCTTGCTTTGAGATCTTTGGGGCTCGGTCTTTTTTGGTTCAGCCTGGTTTTCTGTTCTAGGAGAATCTCATTCTTCGTTTGATGGTTCAGGGACTGGAAGGTGAGTTGGTCAATGACTCTTCCAAGTTTTGCTCAGATCTTGAGCTCTGTCACACCGTGCCCAAAACAGAGCAGGAAAGAAATAGGCCTTCTCCTCCTTTAAGAGAACTTGGCTTCCCAAGGCGCATTATTGAAATGGATATAAAAGGTGGATTGTGAAAAACCTATTACTCACAGATAAGAAATGCACCCGGGGCAAAGCCGAGGCGCTCAGACTTATTTTCCAGCTGCAGTTTCTTCCAAGTGATCGTTAGTCCCTACCCCAACAAATGGGGGGGGGGGGGTTGCAGGAATTAGGGGCCCTAGAGGAGAGGTGAGCACCTCTCCGAGTCTAGTGGACAAGCAGCCCCAACGGCCAGCGTTAAGCCAACCTACTAGTCAAAATTGACAAAGTGGACCTTGCGGCTGGCCCGGCCGAGAGGACCTGTTCTCACCGGGGTGAGCCCCACTGTTGGGCAGCAGGAGGTGGAGGAGTTGCCGTCTCGTTACCCCAGCAGTCCTCCTTACCTCCTGGTCTTCCGAGTGACCAGGGACAGAGAGGCTGACCGCAGACCCGCAGAGCCCCAGCCAGCAGAGCCCCTCCCTGGGGAGGCTGCCGCTGCCCAGGTGGGTGGGCCAGGTGGTGTGTGGTGCTGGGAAGACATCGTGATGCTCTGGGCCTCAGCTCCCCAGTTAGAAAGCCAAAGGAGCTGGCCAGGGTGGCCCCTGGTGTTCCTGCACCTTCTCCGGAGCTCGCTGTAGGTCTATGAAGCCATGCTCATGAAGAGTGAAGTGTCCATGAAGACAAAGTGAGGCAAAGGCTCCAGAATCAGTCACACTGGGTTCCTAGGTTCGAAGCCCAGTGTCACCTCCTCCAAGAAGCCCTCCCCGATGCCCCCTTCCCTGGGCTCCAGGGTGAGGCTAGGCCCTTCCCCCACCTCACCACAGTGCAGCCTCAGCCCTGGTCTTAGTAGGAGCCGCTCTGGGGCCCTTTGGGCCTCCTACTTCTGGGTGACCCCTCCCTGCCTGTGTCGGCCCACACCTGTGGCTCACTGAGGGCCAGGCCCGGGCCCCCTGCGCTGGATGTCTGGGAGCTCAGTCACCACAGCGAGGCCCTCTGCCAGCTCCCGGCTCTGGAACGGGAAGGCCAAGTCCTCTCCTCAAGTCAGGACAAGCTCAGAGAGCCCCGGGGGACCGGGGAGCAGGCCAGGCTGGGAGCTTCTCTGAGCCTGTCCCTCAGCCAGGTCCCCCGCCCTCGCCCCTCACCCAGCTCTCCTGGGAGCGCTTCCGTAGTACGTCACCAGACACAGGAGTCCTTGCCTCCGGATTTGTTTCTGGGCAAATAAAGCTAAGACATCTTGATGGCCAGCCAGTAAAGCGTGTGGTTCATGGTAGGTGCTGCTCATGGACAAATATGGAAAGAAGGAAGGAAGGTGAGAGAAAGGAAGAAAGGAAGGAGAGGGGAAGGAAGGAAGGAAGAAAGGTCTGGCCTCAGTGAGTGCTGAAGGACGAGTCATCCTTGGGGATGGAAAGCCAGGAAAGGGCAGGAGAGATCTTCTAGAAGTCTCCCTTGGAAGCTGACCTCCAGGAAAACAGAGATTTTTTAATTTTGTTTTGTTTTTGTGGTACTGGGGATGGAACCCAGGGGCATTCTACCTCCGAGCTACACCCCCAGCCCTATTTTTTATTCTTTATTTTGAAACAGGGTCTCACTAAGTTGCGGAGTGCCTCACTGGGTAGCTGAGGCTGGCCGCGAACCCAGATCCTCCGATCTCAGCCTCCCGAATGCTGGGATTACAAGTGTGCAACACCGCGCCCGGTTTGAAAATAGATTTTCTTCTCTTCTCACCGCATCCTGCGCCTGGCCTGTCGTGGCCTCTCAACTGACATTCCCTGGCTGCACGGAGGAGTGCGGTCCACCCCTCGCTGCCCGGCAGGCCCGGCGTCCTCCCTTTTCAAAGAAGGCCTGGGGCATCATGGCTTCCCACCTGGACGCCGCCACAGCCTGGGCTCCCCCTTCCAGATCTGTTCCCTCTCGCCCTCCGAGCCCACCACCTCTGACAGACAGACAGGGACAAGGCCTTGAAGAGCAGCAGCAGCCCTTCCCGAGAGAGCGGGTTCACCCTCCTCCCACAGAGGCTGCCTGGGGGCAGGCGGCGTCACCCCGGGTGACCTCCCTCACACTGTGGGAACAATGGCGATGGCGGCAGAGCGGTGCCGCCCTCCGTGGGCCGGGGCGGCAGGTTCACGGGCTGCAGACGGGAGTGTGCTCGCCCTTCATAATAGGGCTTTGTCCCCGAGGACCTGGGCGGCCAGGTCAGCGGCCCACGTACACGGCGCCACCTTCCAGCTCTGGGAAGCTGGTTCCAGAGCCTGGAAACACACACACACACACACACACACACACACACACACACACACGCACACACGTATGCATGCACATGCATGCACACATGCACAAGCACACACAGCTTCCCAGGAGGGGCTGCACCAGGGGCCACCCACCAGGGCCTCTCCCTGAGGCTACAGGAGCATGGAATGTCACCGAGCAGTCTTACTCCTGGGACCACGGGGAAGAGGGAGCACCTTCAGTGCTCCAAGCTCGGGGTCCATGCTTCCTATCCCTTGCCTCACCTGCCGGCCTGTGACACGCACAGCATCTCAGCTCCTAACAGGTGGGGACACTGAGGCAGGGAAATCGCCCTGCCTTCCGTCCCTGGCCGTCCGCTGCCCACAGGGAAAAAGTGGAGGCCCCTGGGCTCCTGCGGCCTCGGCCAGTCTTCCCCAGGGCCAGGGGCTCCCTTCCTGGGCTGCTGTTCTGGGCTCAGGAACCCCTCAGTCTCCCAGGCTGTGCCGACCCCAGCGCATGGCTCTTGCTTTCCATTCAGACCAGCTTTCTCCCTCCCCTTCCTCCTCCTCCCCTTCTTCTCTCTTCCTTTCATCTCTCTCTCCCCCTCTCCCTTGTTCCTCTATCACAGCAGCTAATACACGCTGACCGCTGGGCTCCGGGGCCCTGTCACCGTCTTACCGTCCCAGCACCCTGGAGGTCGGCATCGAGTCCCCGTTCACAGCGGAGAAACCAGGTCTCAGGAAGGTGGAGATACACAGCCGAGGTCACCGGGCTAATCAAACAGGGTGGACCAGGCCTCAAAGAGCCGGGAGAGAGACATGGCAGTGTCAAGGGAGTGAGGAGCAACCGGAGGCAGGAGCGGACTTCATGCCGCCCGGATTAGGTCAGGCACCGTGGTGCCCACCTGTCATCCCAGGTCTTGGGAGGCTGAGGAAGGAGGATCACAGGTTTGAGGCCAGTCTCAGCAACTTAGGGAGACCCTGTTTCAAAATAAAAATAAAATAAAAGGGGGCTGGATGTGTAGCTTGGAGGGAAATGGCCCCTGGCTGGGATCCCCGGTGCCATAAATAAATAAATTAAGCCCAGATTTGATCCTGCCACTGCCTTGGGAACAGAACCCAAGCCCCTTGCCAGTCCCAAGCCCCGGCGTAGGCTCTGTCTACCCGGCGGCCTCTGCTCTCCGATGCCCCAGCAGCACCTGAGGCCCCGTCTGGCCCCAATGGCAGGCTGCTAGGCAGGCTGGGCCCCCAGGGAGTGCCTGCCCCCCACCCACCTGGACAGTCCCGCCACCCCCTGCTGGGCCCACCGTCCAGCCTCCCCACCATCTCCAGAGGCAGACTCGGGCCACCCTGCCGCTGCTCGAAGTCATCCTGCCCAGCTCCTCTGTGGTGGCCCAAAGACTTCCTACCCCCCCTCCCGCTTCTCCTCGGGGTCCTACAGCCTGAATGTGTCCCCTCAAATTTCAACTGTGGAACTCCCAACCCTCAGGACCTGACAATGTGGCTGAGTTTGGAAACAGGGTCTTGGCAGAGGTGACCAAGTTCAAAAGTAAGGTCATTAGGGTGACCCTCATCCAATGTGACTGGTGTCCTTGTAGGGGGAAATTCAGAGGCAGATACGGTCACATGAGCATCAGGAAGGCCATCTACAAGCCAAGGATTGAGGCCTGGATCGGATTCTCCTTCACGGACTCAGAGAAGCCAACCCTCCCCACGGCCTTGACCTTGGCCTTCCAGCCAAGGAAAATGAGCCTCTGTGGTCTGAGCCCCGCATTTGTGGCTCTTGGCCGTGGCAGCTCCACGAAGCTGATACACCTGAACAGCCACACTCCCCTCTCGGATTTGCACCCCCACCCCCACGTCAGGGCCTCCATGAGAACAGCAGACCTGCGTGTGCACCCAGGAGCGCAAAGGCCCAGCCCCGGGTGCAACATGTCAGGGTCAAAGCCAACCGCCTCAGGTTCTTCTACTAAATTGACTTGAGAATTGAGGCTTTTTAAAATAAAATAAAATAAAATAAAAACTCTCCTGGCCATCAATTCTCAAATACTACAGCCTAGCAGAGAGAAGTGAGATTCAAAGCAGAGAGCTTCATTCAGTCTAGTCCAAGAGGATTTATTGAGCACCTGCTATATACCTGGAATGGTTTGTCATGGATCCACCATACTCTACCACACGTGGAGACTTTTCCACTATGTGTACATATGCACACATACACACACACGCACACACACACACACAGGTAACTTTCCTGGGTAGGAGTTTCTCAATTCCAAGTTCTGAAAGCTTTCACCAGCATTTGCACTTGTGTCGGTGAGGATCCCACCTAACACAGCTTCAAACTGCATTTGCTCTATTTAGCCCACGTGGGTTTCTAATACCAACAGTCTTTCATTACGTCCCATAAAGGGCATCTCGGCACTTTCTTCTTTTAACAGCCTCAGGAGTTTCCAAACAATTCTCAAACAACAACAACAAAAAACTATTTCTTGTTTGTTTGGGAGCCTAAGTAGGAGCTGACATATTCATTCACCAGCTCTTGCTCTTCTGGAAACTCTCCGGAGCCCTTCTAGGTGCCCGGCCCCACTGGCCAGTGGAGCCTCCACGTGCTAGCTGGCAAAGGAGCCAGGGAGGCTACCAGCAGGAGCCATGAGGGGTGCCAAGATCACGCCCCGCAGGAAAATGAGGGTCAGGAAGCCACCAGGAAAGGAAGAGGAGGGCCAGGGATGGCAGCCGGGATCACAGAGCTGTGTCTTTCCAAATTCCCCCTACCCCACTGCAGTCCACAGGGAGGTGTTCGAGAACCGCTGGCATCCTGCCCCCCCGCCATCACCCGCCATCAAAGGCTGAGCGTTCAGCTAAGGTTGGCTGCACGGAGCTGTTCGTGAGCCCTGTGGCAGCAGAGCTTTGGGGCGGGCGGGCGTCTGGGGCCCTTCCTCTCCCCACTCCTTCCCCTCGGTACCGCATGGAGGTTGCAGGTGTCTAAGGAGAGCAAGTGAGCACCCGGTTGGAACTCCACTGGGCTCCCCCCCCCCCCCGCTGCGCCGGGACCTGTCACTCAGGAGACCTGCTGATGGCTGGGCTGACAACAAGCCTGGAGAGACCGCTTCCCACGAGCCAGGCGCAGAGCCAATCTCACCGGCTACCTGTGGAAGGGCGCACTATTGTCATGACCATTTGACCCAGTGACCCACAAAGAACTTGTCCCAAAGCAGGCTGGCAGGCGATCCCACCGGGACTCCCGCCCAGCTGTCCTGAGAGTATCCGAGGCACTGTCTCCCCATTTTGTGGGGTCTCAAAAGCCACACAGTTTTCACTGCCAAAGCCCCACTGGGGTCACCCCATATAGGCCTGTCGCCCAAAGAAACACCTGGAGAGAGGGCAGTGGCGCATGGGGCCAGGAAGGCGGCCACCCAGCCGGGGGGTCCTGGAGTGAGAGGTTCCCGCTGCCGGGGGCTGGAAGAAGGGAACGGGTGGGGGTTATGGCCCCTGTCAGGAGGCCTGGTCTAGCATAGGGAAACTGAGGTAACCTCCTTGGTCCCGGATGGAGGTTCCAGGAGACAGAGCAATTGTCCACCTCGGGCAGCTGAACGGAGGCGAAGCAAGTGAACCCACCGTGGACTGCAGCTTAGTGGGGATTCTGAGTCAGGTACAGAGACCAGAACCTGTGTGAAGGGGTCCAGGAGCAGAGGCGGCTTCCCTCTGGCCTCCCACCAGCCCAGGCCACAGCTGGACTAGGAGGAGGGCAGTAAGAAAACACCTCCCAGAGCACCCGGCCAGAAGCAAAGGGAGCTTCCTGCACCCGGGCAGCCAGGGAGAGCGGGCTCCCGAGGGGTCCAAACCCAGGTCCTGCCATTTGCGAGCTCTGTGACCCAATGAATATCGTGTAACCTCTCTGGGCGTCAAAGACTGGGGGTGGAAACACTCTTCGAGGCTTGTGGCAGCTTAAAAACACTTTCTCCCGCAGCGCTTGGCACTTGGTAGAAGTGAGTCCTTGTTTTTTCTGGGGGGAAGGCAGAGTCTTCAACATTGGTCTGCTCCTCCTAGCCCTGCAGCCAATCTGCAGAGCTGAGTGAATGGGGAGGAGATGGGTCCCCATCAGGGTCCCCTGGAAGCCTCCCGTGTCACCCTGAGTTTGCCCCCTGCCCATCGGAGGGGAAGGGGAAGGAACCCTGATCTCAGGTCCTGACTTTAAGGGGTCTTCCTCTCTGCCTCACTTCTTAGACTTCCCACGCCAACTCGCCCAAAGACCCCATTTGTTCTCCCCACCCGACAGATGGGGAAACTGAGGCTCCCTTATTGAAACCGTTCCATCAAGACCACAACCACAATGCGCCAGGATCCGAATCTAAGGCAGCAGAACCCCAACACCCAGCCACACCCCGGGAAGCCCTGGAGGACTCACACCAACCTCAGGGGGCGCTTGCCCGGTGCACACCAGGGCACCAGGGCCAGAGCCGAGGCGTGTTCCTCCCTCCTCTGGAAACAGGCAGGAGCCTGCCAATCACCCGGCGGAGCATATGCGTGACAAGGATAGAACAGTTGTATGCTCTTTTTTTTACCCAAACTTAATATTTTGCAAGTTCCTCTCTGAAACACGCACAAGCCTTCCTGCCGCCATGTTGCCAAGCCCCAGAGATATTTTCTGTCTTATGTTTTACCCCACACAGCGGCTGTCTTCTGAGAGAGGAAATCGACCAAGGGACAAAATCTTGTCAATATTCCAGCCACTCGCTTATCCAGCATAATTACCCTGCGAGGAGCAGCGTTTGGGACTCAATTCGCTCAACAGATCATGGCGTTATGCAACCGGTCAAGGCGCCATTAGCAGGGGTTGCAATGTGTGCACGCCGGCCCGGGCACCTCAGGCTTCTGGGAAACCCTGAACGTGGGGAGAAGACACAGCAAAGTGGTGACCGCCTCCGAGGAAGGGGCCTGGAGGAGCGTCACTGCGTCACAGGAGAGAGTGGAGGCGAGCTCCTACCACTCTGGAATCCACCTCCTTCTCGCTAATCAATTTGCCTCCAGACTGGCCCAACATCTGTATTCCGGCCCCAAGACTACTGTAACAGCCTCCTACCTGGCCTCCCTGCCTCTGTCCTCTACCCAGCAGCCAATGACATCTTTCTAAAGCCCAAATCTGCCGGTCACGTCTCTGATTCTGTGTCACCCCATCACCTTCAGGGAGAGACCCCAACATGGCTCCGAAGGCCCTCCATGATCTGCATTCCCCTGCCCACCCAGCCTCTTGCTTTGACACAGCCAAATACTCTCCACCTGCTGACTTGCCCCTCCATCCATTATCGTCCCCCGTGCCGGACCCCCGCCCACTCTCAAGGGCCCGAAGAGACGACAATCACACAGGAATGGTGCAAGCTTCTTTATTCTTCTCTCTCTCTATTCTCTTACTCTCTCTCCTTCACGGGAGAGACTCCTCATATATCAGTCAGGTATGGGAGGAGCCGTAAAGAGGAAAACCCAGTGAGCCTATCAGGGAGTAGATCACTCAGGCAACCCTAGTAACACTACAGCCCCCGCTCTGACGTGCTGGCGCATGTGCTCTGACGTGACACAGCCCTAGGATGTTACCACCTGCAGCTGCTCCTGGCACTCTGCCAGGCGCCATCTTGAGGCGAGGTCTCTCCGGGCCCGCCGGACTAAGACATCAACAATCCATCCTTCTTCCAGGTCCCACAGCAGCTGTGCCAGGCAGGGCTGCTGTGCCCTTGCATATTGCCATTGCATGGCCCGTGCATGACAGGCTCTGCCTGCCATCCTGCCCCATGGTAGCCGGGGTGCCACGCCATTCTGAGGCCCAGCACCGGGACTCAGAGATGGGGCTTGACTTATCTCAAGTTCCTGGTTAATGAGTGACCAAGCTGGGTCTCAAACCCATATCATCTGACCCCAGAGCCCACACTATCCCATTGGGCCGTCTCTGCCATACCTCCTGCACTCCTGGAGGGAGCCCTGGCCACGGGCAAACTCCCAAAGGACTGCTGAAGGAGCTGCCTCCTCCTTTGTGACATGCGAACCAACCATTCCAACCCTCCCCAATGACCTCGCACGATGTAGGTAAGGCCTGCAGCAGGACCGCCACCACCGAGGAGGATGCCCATCAGCCCCCGCCTACCTGACACACCAAGAGTACCCAGAGTCAGTCACCCAACACCCTCAATCCGGCTCTAAGTTCAGAGACAGCCGGAACATGCCCAGCTTGTCCTGCAGCTGAGACATGGTAGAATCGGAACCCGACTCCAAGCCATCCTGACTCCAGGCCAGACTCTCTCTCTTACACCTCACTCCCTTGTCAATACCATTTCGTCTACTCCCACAGTGACCCCAGCACACAGGATCCCCATCCTCACGACAGCAGACTGGATTTTCCAAAAGCATCCAATCCCCGTTGCAGAGCCTCGCCACGCCCCCAACGGGAGCCGGAATCCCCTTCCCTTGAACCTGGCGGGACCTCAGGGAATCTCTTAGCCACAAAGGATGGCCTTCCGAGGTTAGACGATGGAGCCCAGCCCCGAGCACATGAAGAGGCCATATGTAGATAGATATCCAGGCCAAGGGTCCCTTCTCGAATCCCAGCTGACAGCCAGCAGCAACCACCAGCTGAGACAGAGGGAGCGTTCAGACACCTCTGCCCAGCTGCGTCCTGACTGTGGCCCCGGAGACCCCTGAGCCCGAATCAGCAGACATCATACTAAACGGGCGTTGTCGGTTGACACCGACTGTGGGTGGTTTTGCTACACAACAAGAAATAACCAGAAACTCCCCTTAGAGATGAGTAACTGAGGCTCAGAGCCGTGAAGAGACTTGTCCACAGGGAAAGCCTTCTCCTGGCTGAGCAGGTCTGACTCTTTCCTTGGACGAGGGATTGACTTCACAGATCTGGAGACTGCGCCCTTGGACCACACTGCTTCCAGTTAATTAAGCCACCACGAGGGCTTCTCTTGCTCAGAGAAATGAAGGAAGGACATCAGCTAGCATCGTTTCTGCACAGTGAGAGGAATACATATAATCGTGTTCCGCAATGACCACGAGGATTGAAAAAAAAAATTGCATTTTCTTAGCAGAGGGCCCCCACTCCCTTTTTCTCTCTCCCAAATCAATCTGAGCCACAAGAACTACGAAAAGTACAGCCTCCGAGATGATATTCAATCTGTCGGCACCACGCTCCTTCATTATAAGCATAATCACAATAAATAAAAGATAAGGCTTTCGTGTTCTGAAGTTCATCAAAGATGCAAACTCGCCAGCCCATCTGCTAGGCCACGTGGGAGAAGTGGAGAAATGAAACCTGGAGGAGGAGGTGGCTAGGTGCCCCACCCGCCGGGGACGCAGGGACACGGGGACAGGCTCGGAGCCCAGCAGGACCTGCGCAGCAGCCCCAGCTCTGCCAGGTCCTTCCCACTCGCTTGCTGGTGTCTTCTCCAACTCCTCTCAGGAGACAGATTGTCACCTCCTTTTAAGATTCCTTTTTGCTCACATACAGGAAGTTACCAAACCACACTGAGTTCTTAAATGCCAGGCACTGTGGCCACGCTAGGGACAGTACCTCCACGCACTACCCTGGGGAGCAGGCTTTGGTGCTGATAGCAGGATCCTGGGCCTCGAATCTAGACAGACCCAGGTTCGAGTCCCCTCGCGGGTTCTCAGTAGCTGTGCAAACTCAGTGATCCGTAAATGAATGCTTGCTGGATGAAAAAAAAAAAAAAATACAAAGTGTAAAACTCGCCCTTATTCTTTCCCCCGTCCTCTGACCTGTCACATTGCAATCCGGTCTATAAACGCACAGAAGCAGTGTGATCTGCTTGAAGACCTCCACAGGCAGCCCGCCGTCTCCTGAGCTGATGGACTCTCAAGCACAAAGCGAAGACACTCACCATCATCAGGAAGCAGAGCACAGTGCAGACTGCTGCGCTCTCCTCCCCAGACCCGGGGGAGCGGAGGGGAGAGTGAGACACTCAGGTCTCACCCAAGGAAGAATGTGGGGCCCAGGGATGGCGGAGGGCTGGGGCGGTGTCATGGCAGCCTAGCGCTGCCTGGGAAAGCTAAGTGTGGCGGGAAGTAATCGGAGGTTCCAGGAGGGGACCAGAACGCAGTGCACGTCTGGTCATCCAGGCAGCTCTAGAGAGAGGCAGAGGCCAGTGGCCCCACCCCTGCATGCTCACCCCAAGAGACCAGCCAGTTTGGAGGCAGGCTGTCCGCGCCCAGGTGCCCATTGCCTTCCAAGGACCGTGCTGATGACTAAATACCCATGATGCTTAGCGCCTCCCACGTTACATCTGCACCTTACTTCAAACAGCTAAACCGAGGCCCCAAGTGCCAACTAATTCACAGGAGAAAGTGAATCACGAGGGGCCATTTGCTGGAAAGACCCAAGTCCCCTGTCAAAGGAGATTTTACCCAAGACGCCCGCTAGGGCAAGCACCTATCCTAAATCACTGCAGCACCAGGACAAGGGGTTGAAGGAATGAATGAACAAATGAATGAGCCAAAGGTTCCCTCGGGCACCGGCATTCGTCCCATATCCCTTAATAAAGCACATTACAAGCCAGGCGTGGTGGCGCACACACTTGTAATCCCAGCATTCGGGAGGCTGAGACTGGAGGATCCGGGTTCGCGGCCAGCCTCAGCTACCTAGAGAGGCCCTCCGCAACTTAGTGAGACTCGGTTTCAAAATAGAGAATAAAAAATAGGGCTGGGGGTATAGCTCGGAGGTAGAATGCCCCTGAGTTCAATCCCCAGTACCACAAATAAATAAATAAATAAATAAATAAATAAATAAATAAATAAAGCACATTACAGCGTCCGAGCCTCAATTGCCTGCTCTATGAAAGAGAGACAACGTGACTTGCTTTACACTGTGGTGAGATTAAGTGAAATAATAGATGGGCAGGCTCTATACATCTACAACAAGCAATATATGTTCAATTAAATTCAGCCAATATTTAATCACTGTCAACTCTGTTATCGGCGACCACTTAGCATCTGCGGAGTGCCTGAGCCCTCCTGGTCTTCTTAGTCCTCATACGACTCCTTCAAGGAAGACAGTGTGCTTGCCTTTCTTCTTCGATATTTATAAGAGCTGAAGAAGTAAAGTGGTGAGTAGAGAATCACACAGTACCTTCCACTCTGGGAGTATGGCGGACCACGTGCTCTAAGGTATGCTCCCATAGCACAACAAGACTATCTGAATAACAGGCACTTGTCTCCACATCCTCCCGTGTTCCTCCAAATGGAAGCAACATCTGGCCAGGTGTGGTGGCACATGCCGGTAATATCGGGATTTGGGAGGCTGACATTGGAGGTTTGCAGGTTCGAGGACTGCCTCAGCGACATAGTCAGACCCTGTTTCAAAAAAAAGATAAAAAGTTTGGGGTGTAGCTTGGAGGTAGAATGCCTCTGGGTCCAATCCCCAGTTCCAGAAAAAAAGAAAAGAAATGGAAGCAAGCTCTGCTGTTAGAGCTTGGGCAGAGGGGCCGGCTGCCTTCAGCACACCACTGGGATTCTGCACTAAAGGCCTCTCAGCATTCAGAGGGGGTTAGGGGTCCAGGAAAAATTTTTAAATAGATGACAAGAATAAACTTCAAAGAGTACATGGAAGATAAAAGTAAGGAAGAAAGCAAATGAATAAGTTCTTAATACCCCCTGATCAATGCTTCCACAAAAGGCAATAAAGAAAAAAATAGAATCGTAGAAAAACTAAAAAAGAGAGAAACCATAATGTAAAATAATAGAAACAATAAAAATAAATCACTAATCTAAATAAATATAAATGGATTAAACTAACCAATTTAAGACTTCTCAACTTCTCAAAAGATGTTTAAGACTTCAAGAAACATCTAAACATCTAGTCTTTTTTTTTTTTCTTTTTGGTACTAGGGATTGAACCCAGGAGCTTTCTATCCCAGCCCTGTTTTTTTGTTTTTGAAACAGGATCCCACTAAGTTGCACAGCACCTCATTAAGTTGCTGAGGCTGGCCACAAACCTGTAATCCTCCTGTCTCAGCCTCCCAAATAATAAGATTACAAGAAACATCTAGTTTAAGAAATAAAATATTAGCCAGGTGTGGTGGTGCATGCCTGTAATTCCAGTAGTTAGGGGGCTGAGACAGGAGGCTCATAGGCAGGTTCAAGTAAAGCCAGCATGTAGTAACTTAATGAGACTTTCTTTCAAAATAAAAAGTAAAATAGGACCAGCAGTGTAGATCAGAGGTAGAGCACTTCTGGGTTCAATCCCCAGGACCAAAACAAAAGTAAACAGATTGACAAAAATTGAAGCATCTATTTAACCCTTCCTGATCACAAACCCATCCCCTTCTAGCTCAGTGTCTGTTATACCACACATTTCCATATATTTTGCTATAAATACAAGTATTACTTCACACACAATTTACTCTGCACATCAGACTCTTACTCAATGTGCTCATGAGGTTGCTTTTTTTTTTTTTTTTTTTTTTCAGTACTAGGGATGAAACTCAAAGGCTTTTTTTTTTTTTTTTTTTTTTTTTTTTTTGCGGTACTAGAGATTGAACTCAGGGGCGTTCTACCTCCGAGCTACACCCCCAGCCCTATTTTTTTATTCTTTATTTCGAAACCGGGTCTCACTAAGTTGCAGAGTGCCTCACTAGGTAGCTGAGGCTGGCCGCGAACCCGGATCCTCCGGTCTCAGCCTCCCCAATGCTGGGATTACAAGCGTGCACCACCACGCCCGGCTGAAACCCAAAGGCATTCTACCTCCAAGCTACACCCCTAGCCTTACTTTTTTTTCCATTATTTTTGAAACAGCATCTCTCTAAGTTGTGAAGGGCCTCACTAAGTAGCTGAGGCTGGCCATGAACTTGCAATCCTCCTGTCTCAGCCTCCCAAGTACTAGGATTATAAGTGTGCCCCACCACGCCCGGCTGAGGTTGCTCACTGTGATGTGTCACTTTATTAATTTTATTACTGTGTTACTTTTTGTAAGACTGCCACAACTGACTTATCCATTCTTCGGTTAGTTGGCATTGCTAGTATAAAAACTACCTGTAACAGTGTTCTCATATGTCTCTTTGTTTACATTTGCAAAAGTTTCTCACTAAGGTAAATGTTCTTAGGTATGGAATTTCTGGTTCATGGAATGCTAATATCTTCAATTTTCCTAGATATTAGCAATTCGAAAGGAGTTGTAACAGATTGCTGAATTTCTGGCAATAGGAGATTGGGTAATGAGGACCAATTTCTCCACTTTGAAACCTAGAAAACCTGGATAAGCTTTTAAATTAAAAATTAAATGCCTAAAGGCATTGGAGAGTTATCAAGCCAATGAAGAATTACAGGGCCAAGATCCAGAAAAAGAAGGAAACCCAATGAGCAATCCAGCATTTGGACTGCTTTCCCCCACAGGTCTCTTCTGATTCCAGAAGAGGAGGCTGGCAAGCTGAGATTTTGACAAATTCATAAAACTAGAGGGACAGAAGTTAAAATTCAGAGGCCATCAATAAAAGGGATTCAGAAAACCACCACCAAAAGTGATGTCCAAGCCAGGCAAAGTGGTGCACGCCTTTAATCCCAGTACTTGGGAGGCTGAGACAGGAGGATTGCAGGTTGGAGGCTAGCATGTGGTAACTTAGTGAGACCCTGTTTCAAAATCTTGGCAAATTTTAAAGGGTTAGAGGTGTTGCTCAGTGGCAGAACACCCCTCAGTTCAACCCACAATATCACACACACACACACACACACACACACAAAATGGTATTTAATTTTCTGTGGTTCTCTTCTTTTCTCTTTTCTGGTCTTCCATGGACAGATTGACAGGGTTTTTTGTTTTTTTGTTTTCCACTGATCTTAAGGAAATACACCCTAGGAACAAAAGCAAACTAGAAATATGCTGTCCTTCAAGGGAATTGAAACCTAGTTCAAAATGTTGCCAGTCCTAATTGTATGTAGATCTGCTATTGCTAGTAACCAGGTAGAATCAAACAATAAACCTCTCTAGAGAAAGATGTGATCACCCAAGTCCTCAATTTGTCTCTACAATTTTCCCAGTATTCAATCAAAACCAGGCATACAAGAAAACGAAATAAGATGACAAAAAAAAACACACACACACACACACACACACAAATAATCACAACATACAATGGAAACTTCCCATAGGATTTCCAAATAAAGGGAGCATCAGACTCAGACTTTTTAAATCGCTTAAAAAGTCCAAGCAAATAAAAGAAAAAATTAAGAATTATATCAGAAAACCAGCAACTATTAAGATGAATCAGATGTAAATTCTAGGGCAAAAAAAAAAAAAAAAAAAAAAACAGAATAACTGAAATTTAAGTCCGTGTTTAGGTTTAATGATAAATAAGATAAACCTGAAGAAATAATCAGTAAACTGAAAGACATGCCAGAAGAAAATTTCTAGAGCAATATATGAGGATAGAAAGAAAGGGAAGATTTGAGATACTGTGAAGAGTTCTAACATACACGAAATTGCAGTCCCTGCAGAACAAGAGAAAGAATAAGGCAGAAGCAATATCGAAAGAGATAATGGCTGATAAATTTCAAAAAGTGGTAAGTTGGGACAATTTCAGAAGCACTATGAACCAGGCGTGGTGGCGCACGCTTGTAATCCCAGCATTTGGGAGGCTGAGACAGGAGGATCTGGGTTCACAGCCAGCCTCGGCAACTTAGTGAGGCACTCCGTAACTTAGTGAGACCCTGTTTCAAAATAAAGAATAAAAAATAGGACTGGGGGTGTAGCTCGGAGGTAGAATGCCCCTGAGTTCAATCCCCAGTACCACAAAAAAAAAGCACTGTGAACCTCTAAGCAAAATAAATACAAATGGCCCCACACCAAGAAACATTATACTAAACTACTGAAAACAAGAGACAGAGAGAAAATCTTATAATCAAAAAGAGAAAGACACACAGCCTTCAAAGAACAAGAACAATACTGAATCTTACTTCTCAACAGAAACAAATAAATAATCCTATAAATAAGAAAGTAGAATGTGATCTACAACATACTCAAAGAACATCTTCCAACCTAGAATTCCCCAGCAAAAAATACCCTTCAGCAATAAAGGTGAAATGAAGACATTTTCAGTCTGGGAGAAATATATTTTTCAGCGTAAAAAAAAATTCACATTGGCAGAGCCGCGGTAAAGGAAATACTGAGCAACATTCTTCAGAGAGGCTTGGAAATGCAGGAGGAAATACAAAATGACAGACAGGTGAACGTGTGGGTTAATGTAAATGAATAGCAGTGTATAAAAATAGCAGTGGTGACTTATGGGACATGAACTATAGGAAGCGCACAAAATGAAAACTAGAGCGTGTTATAAGTAGAGATGGGAGTTAGTAAAAGTTAAAGTATTCTAACGCCCGGCACTGTTCAAGAAGCGGAAATAGTAATATAAAAACAAGACAAACAAACAAAAAAATCAGCCAGGCGTGGTGGTACATGCCTGTAATTCCAGTACTTGGGAGACTAAGACAGGAAGATTGCAGGTTCAAGGACAGCCTCGGCAACTTAGGGAGGCCCTCAACAACTTAGTGAGACACGGTTGCAAAATTTAAAAAACTAAAATAAGGCTAGGAGTGTAGCTCCGAAGTAGAAGGACTTGGGCTTCAATCCCCAGAACAAGGAAGGAAGGAGGAAGGAAAGAAGGGAGGGAGGAAGGAAGGGGAAAGGAGGAAAAGAGGGAGGGAGAGATAAAAGAAATTAATACAAAGCCTACTGGCCAGAAGGATATAATAATTCTAAATGTGCTTGCATCTAATAATAACATAGTCTCAAAATACAGAAAGCAAAAACTTACAGAATTAAAAAGAAAAATAGACAAAACCATCATCAAAGCGACACATCGGCAAATCTTACCACATTTTTTTTTTTTTTTAATTGACAGAACAAGCCGACCAAGAACGTTAGGAAGGACCTAGGAGTTGTGATGAGCATAATTAACCAGATGAACTTAATTGACATTTATAGGACACAGCACTGAACAGCTACACAGCGCGCCTCTTTTCAAGTACACTTCAACAGTTGCCAAACTTGACCGCATCTGAGCCAAGAAGACAAGTTTCAACACATTGGAAAGGCTTAACATCACACAGGGTGTGTTCTCTGATCAGACTGGAATTCAACCAGGCCTCTGTAACAAAGTAAGTAGAGTATTTCTGAAAATTAAGAATGTGGGGAAGTTAAGAAATACATTCCTAAGAAATAAACTGGGTGTAACAACAACAACAACAAAATCACAATCAAAATTAGGAGATATTTCAATAAGTGATAGTAAAACTACATGATAGAAGAATTTGTGGAATGCACAGAAACCAATGTTAGGGGGAGTTGGTCTAGCCTTAAGTGTATATATTTAGAGGAGAAGAAAGGCTGATCGACAGTGGTCCAAAATGCCGCCCCCGACCAGGGAAGGAAAAACTTCAAATCAAACCCAAAGAAGGGGCAGAAGGAGTAGTGAGTCCAGCTAGGAAAATGGCCACCAAATGTCCGCTCCTCCCATTTCTGTCTCTCGTTCATTATCTTTCTCTGCCATGGATTTTTTGCTAGCCTGGCACAGAAGAAGTCTTAAATTACATTTCCCTGAAGACCAAGAAGATAAGGAATCGCTTCAGATTTGGGGACCCTCATGAATCCCCTCTTCTGTGAAGGGTCCGTGCAAATATTTTGCTGGTCTGTCTATTCATTTGCTCATTTCTTTTCTTAGGTTTGTTTTTTTGTTTTGTTTTGTTTGGGTTTGGTTTTGATTGTTGTTTTGTTTTGCTTTTTGTTGTTGTTTTTTTGTTTTGTTTGGGTACTAAGGATTGAACTCAAGGGCATTCTATCTCCAAGCTACACTCCCAAGCCCTATTTTGTTTTTTCTTTTCAAATAGGGTCTCACTGAGTTTCTAAGGCTGGCCTCTTACCTGCGATTCTCCTGTCTCAGCCTCCCAAACCCTGGGGTTGCAGGCGTGCACCCCTGCGACCAGCTTCTTTTCTTCTCTCGACTTGGATCCTGGACGCGCAATGTTGTCCATGTGTATTGCAAATATCTTCTCCCAGTTTGCACCTTGCTGTTCATTTCTTTGGGGGTAGCTTTTATAAAACAGAACATCTTAATTCAATGTGGTTGACTGCATGCATATGTTTCTCTTTTTTACCTTTAGGTTTTTAATCCGCCTGGAAGTTATGTTGGGGTGGGGGTGGGGGGTCACAGAGGATTGATTCCACTTTTCCAGCCGATGTAATTACGCTCAGAGGGGTGAATGCCTGTTTCTAGCTGGACGAGGCAAAGCCTAGAATAAAACAGATCTGTGTGTTCAACCCATGTGGTCCTTCCCCTGCACCCCATCTTCCCTGCAGAACCCTCTGGTGGCAGCTGTACTCGGCTTCCGGCCCGTGGTGAGTGGGGGGTACACAAAGATCCCCAGGACCCAGGGCTTCTCCAGAGGAGCTCAAAGCTGGGGATGAAGGGGGGCAGGGTGAGCAAGCGCTCGGCCAGAGGACACCTGGACTATAAATCCTGGAGGCTGAAAATATGGGAAGAAAGCACAGGGTCACAGTGGGGAAGGTGGGGTGGGGACCCTGCCCCCAAAGTCCAGGAGCACGGGGAGAGTGCTTATTTATTTCTGTGTTCTCTCTCTCTCTCTCTCTCTCTCTCTCTCTCTCTCTCTCTCTCTCTCTCTCCCTCTCTCTCTCTCTCTCTCTCTCTCTCTCTCTCCCTCCCTCCCTCTCTTCCTCTCAGTCTCTCCCTCTGTCTCTCTTTCTCTCTCTTGCTCCTTCCTCTCTCTCTCTCTCTCTCTCTCTTTCTCTTTCTCTTTC
>PVLC010010005.1:0-52024 GCA_004027655.1 Graphiurus murinus
GAGAGAGAGAGAGAGAGAGAGAGAGAGAGAGAGAGAGAGAGAGAGAGAGAGAAAGAGACTAGGTATGTTCTTTATGTCTAGGAGGGGTTTGAGATTTCTTTCAAAGAGCAATAGTACCATATTAGAGTATTCTAATATTCTAAGCAGTTTATCTGATATATTAAAAGATCGCTCTGGCTACTCTGTGGGAAGAGGATTATATGAAGAAATATTGAGAGAGGAATTTGGGGACACACAAATACATACATACATACATGCATACACATACACTGAGTCTCAAAAGATAAATGCCCAGAAATCTTTTGGAAGGCAGGAAAAGGGTATAGGCTTTTAATGCAAAATAATAATAATAATAATAATAATAATAATAATAATATTAATAATAATAATAATAAAATAAAAAAATTAAAGCAACAATGGACCAACCCAGAGCATATCTCCAGCTCTTGTCTAGCGCCCTCATCCTTGGCCCTGGTCCTTACCTGCAAAAAGTAACACGAAGTTTGGGCAATAAGCAAAACCAAAGAAACTGGTGCTATACTGTTTAATTCCACCCTGATTTCACCTGCCCGTGTCTCTGACTGACTCTGCTGAAACTTTTCCCTTTAATACACCAAAGAATCCCAAACATTCTGAGTCAATGCCCCCTCTCTCTGAGAACTCTGCCAGGACAAATGATTAAAGATGAGAAAACCAACTGGCATTTATGAATTTCAAGGGGTGAATGATTAATTTTATTCCATAGTAAATGTAGGTTTTTTTTTTTTTTGAGGTACTGGGGATTGAACTCAGGGGTATCCTACCTCCAAGCTATACTCCCAACCTTATTTTTTATTCTTTATTTTGAAACAGGGTCTCACTAAGTTGTGGAGTGCCTCACTAGGTAGCTGAGGCTAGCCGCGAACCCAGATCCTCTGGTCTCAGCCTCCCAAATGCTGGGATTACAAGCGTGTGCCACCACTCCCAGCTGTAAATGTAGTTTTAATGCCACACACAGTAGCAATTGAGTTATTGTATGGTAATTCTTGATAGAAATGTTTTATTTCCTTTTTGTGTTGGATTTCCCAAAGTATTAATCTAAGACTATATAGAAATTATTTGCTTCAGTAAGAAAAAGAAAAAGAAAGAAAAAAAAAAAAAACAGATTCTTTGACAATTTCTCCTTACATCTTAAGTAGTGTCTGGAGATGAAATTTGAAGGTATACATTTTTTAAATGACCTAGTCAGGTGACTTTTCTGTAGCTGAAGTTTTGAGAACTACTATTCTGAGTTGTTTCTATGGTTTAGAGATGGCAATAATGGTCTTCCATAAAGGCAGATTTCAGGACTGTCTGAAATGAGAAGTCAGGGTGTGCCAGTTGAACTGGTGTAGGGAAAAAGCCATTCTCGTAAAATAAAATTCACAATTAAAGATGATCAAGAATGGTTCAGAGCCAGGCGCGGTGGCGCACGCTTGTAATCCCAGCATTCGGGAGGCTGAGACCAGAGGATCTGGGTTCGCGGCCAGCCTCAGCTACCTAGTGAGGCATTCCGCAACTTAGTGAGACTCGGTTTCAAAATAAAGAATAAAAAATAGGGCTGGGGGTATAGCGCGGAGGTAGAATGCCCCTGAGTTCAATCCCCAGTACGGCAAAAAAAAAAAAAAAAAAAAAAAAAAAAAAAAAAAGAATGGTTCAGAATAGAAATTTCCGTGATAAAACCTCAAGGTTTTAGGGAAGAGGAGACGGAGTGGCAGAAAGAGATCAAACCAGGTAATATCAGAATCCCCTACATTCATTTGTTTTGTTTTCTTTTGTTTGCTGTACTGGGGATTGAACCCAGGGGCATTCTACCTCCAAGATACATCCCCAGCCCTACTTTTTATTCTTTATTTTGAAACAGGGGCTCACTAAGTTGAAGAGGGCCTCACTAAGTAGCTAAGGCTGACTGCGAAACTGGCATCCTCCTGTCTCAGCCTCCCAAGTACTTGGATTACAAGCATGTAACACCACGCAGGGCCTCTACATTCTTGAATTTGCAGAATAGTAGCAAAGAGACAGGTCCTAGATTCTCACATAATAAACACTTGTATAAATAATAGAGGGTCATATATTACAAAGAAAGATATGTTACAAACATATGAAATGGATCAAGAACATTACCCTTGTTTTATCCCATTCCTTATTTACAATACAGATAGTAAATTGAATCCCTACAGGGACTAGGGCATATGTAGAAATGGACAAATGCAAATTTATTTGATATGAATTAACTCAAACATAACAACTGGACGAAGTAGATGCTTTCATTATTTCAATATTATATAGGGGGAAAATGAGAATTTTAATGAAACAGAGTTGTGTAACCCATGTGTTCATTTCTAACAAATTTTGTTATAGACTTACCAGGACCACTGTGAACATGTATGGCTTTTGTATTAGCTGGACCTTGGATGACTTATAGGTGACTTCAGTTTGGAAGTGTGTCTAGGAAACAGTTGCTCTTTGTCTAAAGGAGTCCTGTTTTTTGTAAACTGTAAACTTCATTTTTTTTTGTGAAAATTAAATGATACAGGATGTGTAAGGCCATCTAATACCACACCTGACCCCTGAGAGGCCATCAGTATTCACCATTGCTTTTAATTCAATATTTGTTATTAGCTTATACTAATTCCTATACACTCATCTATAAAATTTAATCAATCCAAACATTGTTTTCAATGTTGTCGATTAGGTTGCTTTTGTTTTTGTTCTCTGGGTCATCAGTATTTGCTGAATTTTACTCCCTAGTGGAACACCTTTCTCTGTTTCTTTAGTGCACCTCATCCACCATTTGGTTGACAAATTTGTTGTTATATTTCTGAAGGAGATATATGTCTTCCAGTTAAACACTAAATGGTAATTCAATTTTATTATCTTTTGTACTATCAGAAAAATGCTATCTACAATGTATTCCCAATTATCTTTGAAATGTTACCTAAAAATTCACATAGGATTATATATATCAGTTGTGTTTTTAATACTCCATCTAAGGTTCAGAGATTACCATTACATGAACAGAGGTTAACTATCGTATGTATTGCAGTATGTTTGTAAAGCTATCTGCAGACTTTTTTTTTTAAGTCATAATCCGCAAGTCTAAAATAGAGTATGCTCTTATTTTAAATATATAATTTTTACTATAATGAGACCATAATATATTATGCTATATTAAGAGACTAGAATAATTCTCATGTATTATATAGAACCTCTATGTTTTATAAATTTAGCAATATTTATAGAAGATGGTAAAAGTAAAAAAATAAAATATACATATCTTTTAAAGAACTTGTTTCAGTTTGATATTCCAATGTCATCACTCCTTGAGCTTTTACTATTTCTTACTATAGGACTTACCTGTATGATATAATTATATAGGTATTTATATATTTAGCTCATGAAAGTATCCTATAGCAATCAAAAGTATATATGGAAGTTGGGGGTGATGAAAAACTATAATACTTCCATATTATCAATACCAATGATCTGTAAATAAAACCTGTAATGGAACATTAGGAGTTAAGATGCTGAGACCCTAGATAGAGTGCATGAACAAAATAGATGCCACTACATTTTTTTGTTTAGCAGTAAAGTAGAAATAAAAAAAACATAAAATTCTTGGGTTTGATTGATATCCCAACATGATGACTAAACAGACCTGCAAGTAACAGCTGTAAATAACATCAGGTACTACTAAAGCAGAGGCACCTTCTGCAAAGGCAGAATTATTATGTAATTATATCTACTTTTCCAAGTTACAAACTATTCCCTGGCAGGGATCCACTTCTTCATTCATTACAATTCAATATAATTTGAGCTGCTAAGGTAAAGTGTCTCCCGGCAGGAGGCTGCAAATGAATCCTGCTGATGCTTTTATTACTACCGATTCATACTGTTCGGCCCAACACTCAAACAACTCCAGCGCTTGGGGAAGCATTTGCAAGTGGTTATTTTGAAATAGAGCAGAGAACCTCATCAGGATGTGAAAATCCAGGGAATCTAGGAAGAGGTATACCAACATGCTATCACTGTGCTGTACCTTTACCAGCTTTGATTGCTCACAATTGTCCCATTTTCTAACTAGCTTATATCTTCAATAAAAACTTTAAAGTTCATTTCCAACTAAAACAAGAAATGAACTGTTGGAGGGCTGACATTTTCTTTGGTGCATATTCCACTGTGTTTTGCTTTTTAGGGGGGGTTTGTTTTGCTTTGTTTTGTTTTTGAGTTTGTGTTTCTTTTTGGTGCACCACATTTAAAGTAACAGAATGTTTGACTTTAGCACATAAAAAGTCATCACTATCTTCATTTGATAATTTCCAATGAAATTTATCGTATGTGTCATAGCCACTTAATTGGTCATTTTGTAGCCTGAGTAGAGCACACACAGGTAGATAAATCATTTTGAGACAAATATTATTTCTCTTTTCACTTATGAATATTTAACATTCGGTATGAGAAGTATCAATTTTATGCATCAACATATGTTTAGTCTGTGTAACTACGAACATTTACATTTATGTGAATGTATACATACATTTTATACACACACAGACACACACACACACACACACACACACACACGCACTCACACTCAGAACCTTTAAAAAGGAAAAACTTTATAGAACCATTCCCAATTAGTGGTCTTTAATCTGCATTTCTGCAGGGTAGGTGAGGTGCTTTCTAAAAGCAAATCAACAGAATGTCAAAGCCAGACTCTGGAAAAATGCCTCATTGTTCTTGAGACAGAGTTATATTCAGTAAGAGGAAGCTCATTTCAATGACCTTCTGAATGTTGACTGCATGTAACAGATACAACATTTCTAAACACAATATCATGAAGGGACATTTGCTAAAATATTTCAATGAGAGTTTATTGCTTATATTTTCAATTGCTATGCAGGCTTATCTTGAAACCTCTTGCTAATGTTAATGAAAGAAATTTAACTAAAATTCTTACACTCTGTTCAAAGAAAAGTTATCCAGTTTGACTCTACAGTCCTGCAAACTGTTTGAAAAAAGAGGGCCTTTAATGATGACAGTTCAATATTCGTCCACCCTAATGGGTTTCATTTTTGCCCTCAGTGGTTGAAGCCAAGATATGAGTTGACTTTCTATGCCAGAAGGCAATTTCAATGTCTCATGTATAACTAACTGCTTTTAAGAAAAGAAAGGAAAAGGGGAAAAATGTAGAATCATTAGCAATAGAATTTGCAATGCTAAAGGTTAGAAAAAAAAGATATTCATTGTAATAATTATAGAGCCTGTAATTTATAGATTTTGAATTCATAATTTATATTTTTCAACTACATAGGAAAACTTCCTGCTGTCAACAGTAACTGACAAAGTAATGACTGTTTTATTGACAATATTTTAGGAAATCAGATAAAACTATAACAAGATATTAAAATTAAATGATGGGATATAAATACATACCTAGAAATAGCTTCCATTACTTTCTAAGAGTAAGAAGACATAACTCAGTCATGGATGTCTTTTTTGAGAAAAAGAAAGATAATTACCCTTCATGGGTGAGACATTTGATTTATTCTACTGAGATTCATTTCATTTCATTGTAAATTAAACTGTTTAATTTAATATTTCCAGTACTACCTGCTACTGAAGGGGCATCAGTGATGACTAACAGCAAGCTGATAGATCAGCTATATTCATATTAAATAGGATGTTTGCAATTATTGTCATAAGGTAAACTGTCACTTTGATATCGTTTAATCTTTTTTATTCCTTTCTTATGACCTTTCAATTTAACTGGAAAGCAATTTCAAATCTCCAAAGGATATACAATGTAAATAATACTCCAACATTTATTTTTTGTTCCAAATTTATTAGCAATAAATGATTTTTATATATGTGCTATAAATATAACAAAAGTTTATTTTTAGTAAAATCAAATATTTAGAAGAATAACTTTGTTCATAGTTTTAAATAGTATTAAATAATTTAAAGAATTTTGCCTTACATACAATTTTCCAACATGAACAGCAGCTAAGTATGATAGATAGAAAACTAAGCTCAAATATCCTTCAATTTATAATATTTAAAATAAAAATATTGAGAGCTATCTATAAAAATGGATTTAAAATCAATATTTTGTTTTTAATCAAAGTAAAACAATGAGAGAGCTATCTATAAAAATGGATTTAATGTCAATATTTTATTTTTAATCACAGTAAAACAAGGAGGAATTTGACCTGATATCTAGTACACTGTCAAACTTCATTATAAACAGCCTCTATATCACAGCATAGTATAAATGTTTATTATTTATATAAAGTTAAAAATCATTATAAGCACATTCCCCTAACCCTTGAATAGTCTCCATTTTCACTCTCTCTTAAAGAGTACCAATCAATATTATTTAATATAATACACTCTCAGAAATGTAACATTCCTGCTGAGGTATGCATTTAGACTGCTCATCAATACAGATTGAAAAGGTACATAGCACTTTTGTTCAATAGATGTAAACTATGATAAAATGCAGTAAAACAAAAAATTCTTCAAATGAAATTACTTATTGCAAAGATGAGTGTGTAATACTTATATCCATGCATCTAGGCATCATGTAAAAATAAATATAATATAGGATTTTTAAATGGCATGAAGAAATAGAGGTTTAATAATAAAATGATGTAAGAAGAAAGCAATGTAAGGAAATACATGCCCATGTCCTGCCAAATTACTCAAGTTAGATTAAGAATTTGGGTCTGCATTTCCAATTAGCAAAAATCAAGATAAAAGATGCATGATTCATCAACACCATCATCATCAAAACTACTCATTGAACATTTTTAAGGGTTCTAGGGGTGGGAATCAACTATCTTACATAATCAGTCTTTCTGCATTTATTCAACATATAAGTCCTTAAAAAGTAATGCATCAATTTTACAGACGAGGAACTTGAAGCTTAAAAGTCATTTGGTGTTGAGCTGATATCTGAACCCACATCTGTCTAGTCATGACATTCATTCTCTTTCCCCTATGCCATTGCATGAACTTAAACTTTGTTCAGAAGACAGAAACTGTGAATTTTTATAGATGGGATCCATGTAGACAAAGTGATTGATTATACCCTCTCTGAGTTCCTAAAGTAAAATTAAATGCCATATATGATCTGTTCTGATGTGACCTTCCAGCTATGACAGGGCTGTTATATATATTATTGTCTACTACATTATGCTATGGAGGGTCTATGGCTGTCACATAGTCTGGTTTAATCTAAACATAATATTTAAAGTGAAAAAAATTAAAAATAACTGAAGTTTTCATTTGTTTGCAGTAGTACTGGGAGTTTGTTTGTTTGTTTGTTTTGCTACTGGGAGTCTAACCCAGGGTCTCCAGCATGGCAGGTAAGTGCTATATTACTGAGCTACAAACTCAGCCAAATAAGATTTTGACAGAAACTGTTCAAGCTTGATAATAATCATCAAGTAAGCTATATATAGATATAATGTCCACATACATATTGTCTATATTAAGGAAAGTAGCTTCTTCATTAATCTACCATAAACATTCATTACAAGATAAGTCTCTAAGCCCAGTGTGGTGGCACACACTTGTAATCCCAGCATTTGGGAGGCTGAGACCAGAGGATCAAGGTGCTTGGCCAGACTCAGCTACCTATTGAGGCCCTCTGCAACTTAGTGAGACCCTGTTTCAAAATAAAGAATAAAAAAATAGGGCTGGGGGTATAACTCGGAGGTGGAATGCCCCGAGTTCAATTCCCAGTGCTACAATAAATAAATAAATACATAAGTCTCTATATAGCTATATGCATTAATTAGTCTACTATTTAGCATTTTCAAATATGATTCAGTACTGAAGAATTATGCAAAATATTAATAGTTTGATTTTAAAGTAGTTGACCTTAAGTCATTTCTTACAGTTGTTAGCTACTGGATACAATTAAAGCTCCTCTTGTTAAGTTGAACACCACTCAGTATAAAAAAAAAATGTATATTTTCCACACTTACTCCCTAGGAAAGAGTGTGTTTCTAAATGATACATAATCATTCTATAATTAGTTGTCTTAGAAGGTCATGGAGACTACCATGAAACCTCTAACTCTTGCCTCTTTGAACTATCCATACATTAAAATACTCTTGAATTAACAATTTAAAGAATAAGTGTGAATGGAAATATCATCTCATAAATTAAAGGTAGCAGATGGTTAATGCTATTTGAATTAACATTTACTCAGAATTGCCCAACATTGCGAGACAGAGCAAGGTCTTACAAAACAAAGAACTCAATGTAAGAAGAATGTGGCATCTCTCTACCCGTGTCATCTGCTCTCTGATCCAACCCCGTCTTCTCTCAATCATGGACACTTTGCCCAGCATCAGTCCAGAAATATCACACTTACAATGTTATCGTGTGCCCATATCATCATTTTCAGATCATAAAATTTGTTTCTTTTCTACCTAGTAAAAGGCAAGTAATTGGTATTATTCTTGACCCTTTTATGATCAAGATAACATCTTTTATGAAATAAAATACATCAAAAATTTTAGTAAATATATTTTAAGGAGATATTTATCTAATATTTTATTTGAAAGTTGTAATTAACCATGTAAATCTAACATGGCATATGCCTCCCCCATCAAGAAGATTAATTCCCAATGTTGTAAGGTTAAACTATCTAGGAATTTAGGGATGAGAAATAGTGCTATGAGTATCATAATTTGTGTGTAGGTAATATGTGCATCTAATAAATGAAATGCCCTCTAACTAATTGTGGTAAATGGTATTTTATCTATAATTATTCCTTTCCATCTAGCTTATACCATAAAATAAAAAAAGCATAAAAGAAGTACACTTTATTGCCCCATTGATTTTGAGCTTGGCCATGTGATTTTCTTTCAACCCTGAAATGTAGGCAGACATAAGCTATGTTATCATATTGGAAACTGTAAGTGTACTTAGATGATTTGCTCTGGTCTTTTCCTTTCTTCTCAATCACCATGAGAAGAATTTGCTCCAGTTTTCTACTGTCCCTTCCAGACTGACCCAAGAATCAGAGGTATGGACAAACTTACCCAACCCATAGCTTTAAGCCCATCCTAGCTAAGTGTAGAAGAATCACAGAAAACATGCAGGCACATGAGACAGGAATGTGCACTTTGCATGCAGCCAAGCCTCAGAGTTGTATATAACATATTACTGCTACAATAGGAGACCTATGCTGATTTCAGATAAGTTAGTTATTCAAAACCAGTGGCTAAGCTGAGGGAAGAAGTATGTTCTTCACAGGAAGAATTAACTACAAAAATCTGCTAAAACAACTTGTAGGAAATTTTATGTCATCACTTTATGCAAAACAAACAAACAAACAAAAAAAACATGAAAATGAGGCAAGAGAAACCCACATATAAGCTAGTTTAAATGAACTCTATTACAAGTGCATATACATCAATACTTTTTGTATCCCATTCTTAGAATGCATCTTAAAATTATATATTTTTTAATTTGAAAACTTAGTCTGGAATATTAACTTAAAAACTTATTTGATGTAAAAAACAAGATTAGAATTATATCTAACATTGTATTTTTTATAAGAAAACACTATATGGAAAGCTTGTATTTAAATATAGAATGGTATGGTCTTACTTATGTAGTACATGATAGGTTACTTTTCCTCTTTCCAAAAAATGAATAAATAAAATCCCTTAAACCATTATATATAGTGGGGGCATCTATGCAAATGATTTATTTGTAAGAATATATAATATTTTCTAGCTATATATAACCATATGAAAATAGACTATCACATAAAATAAACAATTACTTGAACTTCTACTTTTCTCCTCCTCTTCCTTTTCCTCTTCTCTCTCCTCTTAATCCTCCCTCTTTTATTTATTCACTTTTGTGTTTTGGAGTACTGAGCATTGAACCCAGGAGTGTTCTACGACTGAGCTATATCTCCAACCCTTTTAAATTCTTTAATTCTTTTTTTTTTGAGTCAGGGCCTCCCCAAGTTGCTGAAGCTGGTCTACAACCTGTAATCCTCCTGTCTCAGCCTCCTAAATACTGAAATTACAAAGATATGTCACCATGCCCAAATGAATTTCTAGTATTCTATGGTTACAGTTTTATGAGCATTCCCAGTTTTACTTGCCAGTTTTTTTATTTGTCTTGTTTTGTTTGGGTGTTACTGGGGATTGAACCCAGGGGCATTCAGTCTCTGAGCTACACTTCCAGCCCTAGAATATTTTTTTGTTTTGAAATAGAGTCTCACTATATTGTGCAGGTCCTTTCTAAGTTGCTGAGGCTAGCCATGAATCTGCAATCCTCCTGTTTCAGCCTCCCAAGTATTGGGATTATAGGCATGCACCACCATGACCACTTCTTACTTGTCAGTTTTAAACTTAAATATAACCTTGCTTTCATAAACTAAAATAGTCCCTGGGGAAGATGTAAACAATGGGATGCAAATAGGAAATTCTCTTGTGTTCTCATTGTGTAGTGTTTACTCCTTTTTTCACCTTGTTATCTACAAAACATGAAAATTCCCAGGAAGGACTGGCAAGCCAGCTGACAATCCCTTGTCATGCTCAGGCCAGTGCTGGTTGCGTAACTTCTTGAGGTGTCAAATCGTTTCGACAGATTTCAAAAAATCTGAAAACCCTTGTTCAAAATCATAGAATTTTCTCAGATTCCCAAGCAAAAGGAAAATAGATAGAATTCAAGTGAAACAATCTAGTAGAAATGAGTCTCTGCCCCTGAATGAAGTAGAATTTATTTTATTACAGGCATTTATTGTTAGAACAGAGTAATTGCATCAAAATAAGAAAGGATATATAAAGACATAATACACTGTAAATTATTTCTTATTACATGTGTGGGCAAAATAAATCTCATAAGAATTTAATTCAAAATTTCAAACTCAGTTATTGCTTTTAACAGGTAGATTGCTTATAAATTATTAACATAGGAATATGATGTCTTCTTAGAATTATTCTCTCCCTAGTTACTTTAGAATGTTTCATTCATGAAGAGATTATTATTCTCTCTTATTTAAAAAAATAAATTCAATAAATTTGAAAGGAGCTTCTATACACTGGCTTATGCAATGCATCTCTGATGTATGACTCATTATTTTATGTTTATGTTGTTTTTAATACTTACTTGTTATATATAGTCTTTGATAATCTGACAGATGCTAGTTATGCATCCAGTGTCATTATAATGTTATTACAAAACCACTGATATATTTGTGAGAACTGAGTACAACTCATGTAGTCACATAAAAGTCCCTTGTTAGCTGGGCGTGGTGGCACACACTTATAATCCCAGCATTCGGGAGGCTGAGACGGGAGAATCCGGGTTCGCGGCCAGCCTCAGCTACCTAGAGAGGCACTCTGCAACTTAGTGAGACTCGGTTTCAAAATAAAGAATAAAAAAAAAAAATAGGGCTGGGGGTGTAGCTCAGAGGTAGAATGCCTGAGTTCAATCCCCAGTACCGCAAAAAAAAAAAAAAAAAAAGTCCCTTGTTAGAGGGCACTTCTTGTTATTGAAGAACATTATCTTGAAAATCATCCTTGAAGCTTTATTCCTTTTTGAAACAAATAAAAATAAAGGACATCTATTTATAAATAAAAGTCACTAAAAAGTGGATTCCTCAAAATAATTTTATCTAGCAACTAAGACTAATTCAAGAAAATGGACTCTTACACAAAGTAGTATTCTCCCAATTTTTAAAGATAATTGACTAAAAGTTAAAAGCTATCCATCAATGATGCCACATACACATATAGCAGCAATTTTACCATCATGTAAAGTTTTAAATGCATTAATACCCCAGGACTATGTCTGTGCACTACATCCTATGCAATATCGAATCAAGACCAGATCATGGTAGGTGAACATACAATGTGTCACCAGTAAAAATTGTTTAAACTTGTTTTGAGGATCACATGAATAACTAAAATGAAATTTTCTTTTTAAGCATTTTTTTGTGTTTAATGTTTTAATTTTGTTTTGGTTAAATGTTTCTGGGCACTGAGAGGATGGAATATTAGTGAACTATCCATAGCAAAATAAAGAGTTATGGACTGAGATACAGCCCAGTGGTCTAGCTTGAGGTCCTTGGTTTGATCTCCAGAATTGTGAAAACTAACTAACTAACTAGCTAACTAATGAAGACTCACCACTCACAATTTTATAACTGAAATTATGAATATTTATTAAAGAGATTGTATAAGTGTCATTTTCTTTGGAATAGTTCCAATCTATTTCTCTAACATCCTTATGTCTGAATTTATACATGTATATTTTTCGTAGTTGCTCCATGAATTTCATACAAAAATTCCATTATTTTATGTTAAATTTTATAATTTAACAAGCATATTTCTACAGTGAAATACAAGCCAAATAATAAAGCTCTCTTGTTTATTTGATTAAATTGACTATTCTATTTTCTTTGTTTCAAAACAGTACACGACAGAAATGATTCTTTGTTTCATTCTAATATCTTCTCTTCAGATTTTATTCTATTCCACTTGAATTCACCACTGTGGTATCTAAGGACTTGACAACAAGGAGAATGGTAGGCTATGAGCCATGAGTCAGCTTTGGTTGCCAATAGCTTAAAGCTTTGGCATCAGATTCACTTGTTCAAATGTTTGAGCATAACTATCACTTTCATGAAAAGATATTTAATCACACGTTGTATTTGTATAATAGATTATAAAATGATTTTTTATTAGTTTACGGGTTAGTTTGAGTTTGTCCCTTTGGAATTTCTGACAGTCTGGGATCTTAGCAATTTAGTTATAAATTCTCTTTGCTCCTATAAATGTGATGCTGATTTTATGTCACTCCCTGACTTGCACTGGGAAGAGGGGAGCGACAACAGAATTCTCCTTAAAGATAAGATGCATAAACACACTCTCTAAACCTCTCTGTCCAAGGGATGAAAAGAATCTTAAGAGTTTCCTCTTGAGTATAAAAGACTAAATTTATATAAAAAAAGGCAGAGACCAGGAATAATGGTGATCTTCAGGATATCTTACTCCTCACAAGCCCTTTGGTACCAACTCTTGAAATAACACTGCTGGGTCAGATTCAGATAAGCCAGGTTCTCTCCCTCAGAGAGCTTATAGTCAAAAGACCCAAACTGAAGTCAAAGAATGATAAAAAGTGGCAGGCTACATGTCCTAGCTGATAGGCTGTACTCTCCACAGACCAGGGGAATGCATGAGCAAAGTGGCAACAGAGTTGTAAAATAAGGACATTCTGTAGCTGGTTCATTCTGTAGTTGTTCTTTCTTTCCTTTTTCCATTCTATGCTCCTTCCCTTCTGCCTGTTTTCATTCCTTGCCAGTTTAAAGTTCCATAGCATTTTTTTTTTCTTAGACAAAATCAGTTTCTAGTGAGATGTCTATAAAACAAGGCACTGGGAACGAATTGTTTTCCTTTCTAATTTCAAGAAACATATTGCCTGAAACAACTCTTATATTTTCATCCTCTAACCATAAATCTTTATAGTGCCTAAAGTAACAGCTCACAAAGACAGTGTCCAGAACATTGACACTCCTCTATATTTTCATTGTATTTTGCACATAACATTGATAGAAGATTTATAATTGTTTTTAATTTGGGAGACATTTAATTTGGGAGACCTAAAAGTTTCTAAAAACTTAACTGATGTTTTATTTTTCTCCCATTTGCAAATTAGCATAGTGCCTACTATGTTTTGAGAACGGAATTTGGTTTTTATTCAGTTAATATTTGTTGACTGGGTAGCAGATACAGGTGTGAGGAAATAATAATTACTACTCTTATTGAGTATTAACGGGGTCAGATGCTCCTATGACACCATTACTATCACCATCTTGCCAAGCAGGAAGTTAAAACAGAGAGATGTTAAACAAATTACCTAAAATTAACAACTTATAAATGGATTAGAACTCAGTCATAATTACTGTATTGCATGCTTTTAACCACTGTGTTCAACATGAAAAGGTGTAATTTAATGAGTGGCCAGGATTCACACCACACTGAAAATGGCAACAGAGAGTTTCAATGCATAATAAAAGGGAGAATCTGAATGTAAGGGTGACTTGGCTCTGTCAAAGGACACAAGTGTTTTCTCAATTGTGTAGGAATTGCACTCTTGTATCTGGATCTGGTCAAATAGGATGAACAGTATCTAGAAAACTTTGCATTTTGCAGTTATTTTTCTAGCAAAAATGTCATAATCTGTTAAAAGGAAGTAAGAAGAAAAAGCAATTTGCCTAAATGGCATACTTTTGATGAAGAACCTGTATCTAATGATGAACATGGATGAAGAGGGGTGGGTGGTAGCATTTGTAGTTGGGTTTTTTTGTTTGTTTGTTTGTTTGTTTGTTTTGCGGTACTGGGGATTGAACTCGGGCACTCTACCTCCGAGATATACTTCCAGCCCTATTTTTTTATTCTTTATTTTGAAACAGGGTATCACTAAGTTGCAGAGGGCCTCACTAGGTAGCTGAGGCTGGCCTCGAACCCGGATCCTCCAGTCTCAGCCTCACAAATGCTGGGATTACAAGCATGCGCCACCATGCCTGCATGCATTTGTAGTTTTATTTTCTGGAGTTTTATTAAATGTGTTTCTTCAATGCAAGTTGTTGCTACTATTGTTAGTAATAGTTAGAAAAAGGATATGTGATTCCTATAATCAGACTATAGAAATGCTAATTTTTTTTTTTTTCCTTCGGTACTGGGGATCAAACTCAGGGGCATTCTACCTCCGAGCTAGAGCTATACCCATTTTTCATTCTTTATTACGGAGTGCCTCACTAGGTAGCTGAGGCTGGCTGCGAATTCGGATCCTCCAGTCTCAGCCTCCCAAATGTTGGGAATACAAGCGTGCGCCACCATGCCCAGCTCTGGATTTCTAATTACAAGGAATTTAGGTATTTCAATTATTTTGCCTATGAGCTGCCACTTCTTAATGATTTTTTAAATTTTCACCTTTTATATGCTACATGTACTCATATTTAATCAACTTACATGAAAATTAGTTAGATAATTATTGAACTCTTTATGGAAATTATTTTATTTATAGTTCTATATTTCACATATTTAAACATTAATTTTTTAAAAAATCACTAATTTCTTGAAATAATTTACATATTAAAGTATATGTTAAGAACTAAGAGACAGTTTTTCCTTCACGATCTAGAAAGCCAAATGGAAAAAAAATTAAAAACATTAAATTATAGGGAAACAAAGAACACAAATGCATGTGTTCATGTATACAGATTTCCATTAAGGTATGGGAGAAAACAGAGGTGTATCAGATTTTTCACATTGAGAGACTTGACAACAAATATTCAGTATTACTAAAGTTATATTTAAAAATAAATATAAGGCTGCCTACTGCATGTCCATATGTTAAAATATACACACTAACTGAAATTTTAACTAGTGGTAACAAGAGTTACTCCTGGTACTTGGGAGGCTGAGACAGAAAACCTCAGCAGCTTAATGATACCCTGTTTCAAAATTTAATAAAAGTTGTTTATGTATGCCACATCACTGTAAGCCTAGTACTTGGGAGACTGAGATAGGAAGATAGCAAGTTTCAGGACAGCCTCAGCAACCTAGTGAGACCATGATTAAAAGCAAAAATAAGAAAGGACTGTTTGTGTAGCTTGGGGGTAAAATACCCCTGAGTTCAACTCCCAGTATAAATAAATAAATAAATAAGTAAATAAATAAATAAATAAAAAGGCGGGGGTGTTAGAAGCAGAATGTTCCTAGGTTCAAATCCCCAAGCCACAGAAAAGATTAAAGAAAGAGAGAGGAGTTTCCAGGGAAGAATTGAAACTAAAGATATTGTTTCACAAAAAAGTAACTATATGTAACTATTAAGGAATTTTACACCCATAGGGTGTGAAAGAATTCACACCCATAGGGTGACTTCATTGAATTATGGAATTGATTTTGATGAAATCTTGTGAGTTTAAAATAATTTAGCTTAGCCTATCAAAATGCTGTCATTATGTCTCTCCTCAAAAATAAGAAATAAAGAAAGAAAATAAAATTAAATAGCTAGCCGGGTGTGGTAGTGCACTCTTGTAATCCCAGCATTAGCTAAGAGAAGAAATAGTGACAACAAATATAATATCTAGAATATATTTGATACAATTTTCCTGTCAAGATTATTGTTTTGGTGTTTGAATTAATAATTTTATTCTAAATCATGGCTGAAATTTGGGACAGGTCAAATTTAATACTATGAAAGGGAAATATCTAGAAATAATAGGTTCACAAAATCACAAAGGTCCACTGAAATAAAAAAAAAAACTTGTAGGAAATATGGGTTTTAGAATATCGTCTATATTTCTTTCTTTCTCTGTATAGTATATAGACTACTCAGGCACAAAGACATATAGGTCAAAGAAGTGAGTAAATAAGAAACAAACATGAAGTTAGAAGTAAATAAAAAGCATGAGAGATATCATAAAACATGCCTGCATATTAACAGTTAATTGGATATGCACATGTGCTTTCAATGTTGCTTTTTAACAGCAATAGTAAATGCCTACAGCCATACTGCACACTTCATTTAGCTAAAAGATAGCTATATCAATAGCTATAAATGACTGCGAGTATGTTTTAGAATGAAAGTAGTAATTTCAACATTTTTATGTAAAGAAAACGAATTCAACTATAAAAGGGCCTGTGATACTTGGCCTGGCAAGAAGAGCAAAATAAAACAGAAAGGTAAGTGGCCTTGTACGTGAAAATCCACCCAAATTGTCAACATCTTCATACTTTATATACTCATAGAATCAACTCTTTTTTATATGAGAAGTTTGTATGTTTGTAGATATTTTGCATTATATAGACAGAGGCCAAAGCAAGGGAATGAATAAGCCACATTCCTGGAAAATCACTGGCTTTAATAGGCACTGACACTAATGAAAAATAAGCAAATGTCCAAAGAGGGAATTTTAAAACAAAAGGGGTAAGGAGAACAATTCTTGCTTTTTTCTATTTAATTTTATTTATATTGCAGACAAAATTATACCACAAAAACCTAAATATATTTTCAAATCATTATATTATTTTCAACAAACATATAATTATTTTCCCCTGCATGTAAAACTAGTGTTTTTGTACACACACACACACACACACACACACACACACACACACACATACATATACATACCTGAATACCTGAAGTATATATATTATATAGTATATATAGTATATTTATATACATGAATTTGTAGTTATATATATATATATGTATAGAAGTATATATGAGTACTTACTATAAGCTTTATAAGCAATTTCATTTATATTTTATTAATGAAGCAATATGCTTTTATTAAGTTAATATGTTGTGGCTATTTAACATTGAATCCTATATACATCTATCTCTCCCTTTACAACAAAGGTTTGGATAAGTGCAATTGATTGCGTATTCTTTGACTTTCTCACTGCTTAATATTCTCTTTGTATTCTCACATTCGATTTATCAATGTGTCGCTATGCATTAGAAAAGAACTTTTCGCATCATGAATCCATGTAACTACCTTATTCGTGTGTGTGTTTATATCCTTTTTCTATTCAAACTGTGAAATTTGTCATTAAGCCACAACCAACCTGTGAAATCTGTCATTGCCTCGCTGTAATTTATAGGGAAAGACTCCATGATCAATTAGGACTATACTTAAACATGTAATCAATGGGATGACTGGTCACAGTTCAAATTAAGATTCTTAAAAAGCGACTGGATTTCAATTTAATAAGTCAGTTATTTTTATGGTAAATACACATCAATATGTGATTAATATGCTTACTCTGCTTACTGAGATTTAGCTATCAAGCTAATAATAAAAATTTGTTGCTAATACAGCTATTTCTAAACTTTTTCCTGTTTTATAGTTTTTATGCTTCAATAAATTGTTCCTTATGACAAACTTATTATGTTATGAAGTTAAATTAAGCCATAATAATTTGCTTTCAGGTTTCCATGAGTGTATCTTGATTGTTTTCAAAATGTTTAAAATTTGTTAAAATAGTTTTTAAATAGTGTGTGTGAGCGTGTGTGTGTGTGTGTGTGTGTGTGTGTGTGTGTGTATTACTGGGGATTCAACACAAGGGTGTTCTACTTCTGAACTAACCCTCTAGCCATACTGTATTTTCTTTGTTTTCAAACAGGATCTTGCTAAGTAGCTAAGGGCCTTGCTAAATTTCTGAGACTAACCTGCAATCCTCCCATCTTAGTTTTTCCTATCTCAGTTTCTGAAGTACTGGGATTACAGGCATGTGCTACTATGTCCAATACCAATTGATTTTTCACAAAGGAGCCAAACACATACACTTGTGAAAAGACAGGGCTTTCAATAAATGGTGCTGGGAAAACTAGATATCCATATGTAGAAGAAAGAAAGTTAACCTCAATCTGATTTCCCACCCTGCAGAAGAGTCAACTAAGGGTGGATTGAAGACCTAGAAAATAGACCAAAAACCTTGTAATTATTGGAAGAAAACATAGGACAAACTCTATAATACATAGGCAATAGTAGTGACTTCCTGAATAACAGCTCCAAAGCTCAGGAACAAAAAACAATAATCAATAATGAAATGACATAACATTTAAAACCTTCTGGGTAGTGAAAAAAATAATTAAGAGTCTGAAGAAAAAGCCTGAAGAACAGGAGAAAATCTTTCCCAGGTACTCCACTGATAGAGAACCACATCCATAATATACAAATAACTTGAATGACAACATTAAAAAAATAAAAAATGGGAGACACTTCTCAAAAGAAGAAATACAAATGGCCAATAAATATATGAAAAATATTCAACATCATTCACAATCAGGGAAATGCAAATCAAAACTACACTGGGATTCCATCTAACTCTAGCTAGAATGACAATCATCAATAATAGAAACAATAACACGTACTAGAAAGAATGTTAGAAAATAGGAACTAATATATGCTGCTAGTCTACTGATGGGATTTTAATTAGTATAAGCACTATGGATATCAGTATGAAGGTTTTTCAAAACATTAAGAATGGAACAACTATATAATCTAGATATATCACTCCTAGATATTTTTTTCCAAAATAATTGAATGTAGTATACTACCGTGTTATAGGCATATCCATTTTTATAGAATCAAAATTCACAATAACCAAATTATGGAACCAACCTAGGTTTCTGTCAACACATGAATGAATAAAGAAAATGTGATATATACACAGGATGGGATTTTACTCAAGCATAAAGAACAAAAATATTTTATTTGAAGAAAACTTGATAGAAATAGAGAATATTATTCTTAGTGAGATCAGCTCTTCTCAGAAAATCAAGGGTCATATATTTTCTTTCATATGTGAAAGCTAGATAGAAAATAGGAAACAAAAGGAACTTCAGGTAAATGAGAAGAGAGACCTATAGAATAGTGCTAGCGGAGTGAGAGAGAGAGAGAGAGATGTAGGAAGAGAAAAAATAATAATTGTGAAGGGAACAGTTCAAATAATATTATGTCCAGCCAGGTATGCTGGCTCATGCCTACAATCCCAGCACTTGGGAAGCTGAAGGAGGAGGATCCCAGGTTCAAAGCCAGCCTCAATAACTTAGCCAGCTACTTGGCAAGAACCTGTTTCAAAATAAAAACTAAAGTAGGGCTGAGTGTTTAGCTTGGAGTTAGGGATCAAATCCCTAGTACCAGGAAATACATACATATATACATATGCACATGCATACATACATACATATACTATGTCCATGTAGGAAGATGTTTTATCAATCTCACTAATATGTAAAAGAGAGGTAGGTTGGGGTGGGATCCAGAGTTATCCAAACTATGTGCCATTTTCATGTGTGTTTGAATCACTTCAAACCGCCCCACAAAATTATATTTAAAGAAAACATTTATGAGAGTGCTTCATATATTGTAAGCTCTCAAAATTGCTACTATTTTTCTTGCTTTGCATATAAATTTTGTGTATTTTTCTGTTATCCTGACTAGCTTTTATTTTTATCAACTCTATTAATAACATATCTAATATCAAATGTTCCACGACACCATTAATTTTTCTAAGAGAAATTTTTAAAAAAGAGCCAAGAGAAATATCCCATTATGTTAAAAAGCCTAAACATCGATGCATATTTAAATTGTCTTAGTTCAAATAATCCCATCATAAGTTCAATTACTGTTTGACTGTATTCTAAAATATTCTGTAGAAAGTATGTTTATGACAGCTCTTTTTAGTCTTTCAAGTTCCAGACATTATATTGAACCCAAATAAGTATCTATGAAATGGGTAGGGCTTTTTGATACATATGCTCTTAGGCCTGCTTAAAACTATAGCAATTCCAAATGACATATACATATTGCTTTCAAAATAGTAAAAGAATCAAATACGATGTTTGAGATTGAACATGTCATATAAACACAAGGCAAACATTATTCAATTAACATGCATAATCTTACTCTGAAGCTTTTTGTTACATGTAGTGGCCTTTTGTTGATAAAAAAAAAGTAAAATACAACAAGAAAAAAAACCCAACAACATATATCCCAATTGTGCAATTTCTGCTTCTATTCTTTTAATTATCCTTTTGAAAAATAAAACCTCATTAAAATTACCATCTTTTAAAAATCAAAACATATTACAATTATCATCTTAGAACTTCAGCTTGTACTCGCAATTTTTACTGATCATTAACAACACTTCCGCAGTATAGACCTTATTTCCAAGCATACTTGACTATATTTCACTTTTTATTAAAATAAGATACTTTAGTTTTAAACTTAGATAGTTGATATTAATGTTTAAATTCTAGGCTTTTAATCTATATTGAAGGTTGTTGATTCAGTCATTTGACACACTTTTGAGAACCTATCTGGTAGCCATCACTATGGAAGTTTCTATAAGAATTGAGAATCTTCACCAGTTAAGCTATACAACAAAATATAGCTGTAGTATAAGCTGGTTTGCTTGGAAATGAATATAACTTGAACATCAGATGTATTCTTAGTACATTGGTAGAAGTCAATGAAAATTCTAAGAATGGGGAGAGATTTTTGCTTGGACAATTATATCTCAAGAAATCAAGATCTTGAGAAATAGTAGCAGGCACAAGATATATACATATATTTGTGTGTGTGTGTGTGTGTGTGTGTGTATGTTTTTTGAGAATCTTTCTCCATATTAGTTGTATAGTATGTTCCTTTTACCCTATTATTCATTATTTCAAATAGGGGAGTAAACCAAGAGCTTGTATAATTTTCTATATATTTGGTATAATAACTTTCAGTGAACTGCTTACAACACTATGACAACACATTTTTTCAGGACTACATATTTCCATTATATAGCCTGCTTAGCCTTTCATTTCATTTCTAATTATATCAAATAGTATTTTACATAATTATTGATATAGCCAGAGCACTTTGGTCATCATTTAAAAAAATATTCCTACGACTTTGTAGAGATGAACCAGGAACTTAACTAACCCAAAATACCAAGGGTCAATTGACTCAATCTATCTTGTACTGTTCTTAATGCTTATGGATCAGATCAAAGTATAATGTTTTAACTGAAGATATAAAATTATATATTATAATATTTTAAGTCAACACTTTTTCAATAATATTTATTGAACACTTGCATAGACTAATCAAGTGAAAGCCAAGTCCCTCGTGCTTCTCAGAGTGCAGGAAGTGAAAGATAATGAAAGAGGAAGTGAAGTGATCATCCTTTACACTGACAAGAATCTAGAGCAAATCTTGTATTTGGTAAGCTAGGACTATAGCTTCTGACACAAATTGGTGATAAACTGAGCATTTTGCTATAGTGGAGTTTTAAAGTAGTGGTTGAGTAATGGAGGCAATTTGGGAAATACAGTGTCCCTCAAAAAATTCAATTGAAACAAAAACATGTAAATATTTTTCATTGTAATTTATAAAAGCAGTTTGGGAAATATGCATATAATTTGACTTGAAATTTACATATTTCAAACTCAGTCATGCTGAGAAAAATTTAAGCAAACCAAGAAAGCTCTTAGATATGTGCCTCTTGTTTTCTTTTTTTTCCTTTCTCTTTCATTTGGGACTTTTTTGTTTACCAGATTATTACTTAGCCTAAAGTAACTTCAAATTAAATTTAACTACTAACAAAACAACAGGACAAGAGAAAATGATAAGATAGGGCTTCAATTATCCTAGAGAGTATTCTGCAGTGTATAATTAGTTTGATCAGCATAAAATACGCCTGGAAGTCTCCTACATAATAGCCTACAACTGAACTACCTTGACTTTTTAAGCTAAGATAGCCAGATGTATTTGTATTCTTTATCCCATGTATTTTACATGCCATTCATTTGTTTCTGCCCTCAATTAACAAAATTCTGCAATTCTAGTTGACTTATTTATCACCCCTAGAGTTTTTAAAAGCCATGTATTTTTCTTAGAATGTTCCAACAGGTTTAAATAAAGAAGATGCTAACAAAATCCAGTATTTTGCATTCTGTTTACTCAATCCAACACCATTGAGCTAAAAAATTCAGAGCTGACAGAGAGTGATGACTTATACTAAATCTCTGCAATGGCTATTGATAGTGACCTTACTCAAGAGGAATTCTCTCCAAGACTGAGACATTAGTTGAAAATATATTGCATTGCAAAGTATAAATACATATACATGTATATTCAAAGTTTAACTTTTATTTATTTTTAGAATAAGCTTTATCAGACAATTAGTTCCAGGCAGAAAGCTATAAACTAAAATTGATTAACATTAGAATAGACTCATTATATGTGACACAGTTTAAAAATTGATAGATCACTGAAAGTTATCAAGATATCCATATTCCTGAATTTCAATAGTTTTGACTGTAAAAAATAGTTGGAATCCAATTTTTAAGTATGTTACAGAAATAAATCGTATATGTATAAGTTAGTTATTGCACAATAGAAAGTAAAATTGTAGGGACTGGGATATGGCTCAATAGGATATGTGCCTACCATGCACGAGGCCCTGAGTTCAATCTATAGCACTGCAATATATATACATATATATGTATATATACATATATACATATGTATATATACATATATACATATGAAGGTAAAATTATATTTTACATTATTTATCATAGCCTTCTAATTGACTTCTACATCTATAGTATCTCTCTGAATCAGTTGTCAAACTTTCCCTATGCTAATAATCTAAAAATATTATTCACAAGCTCATGTGTCTTCAATCTACTTCACTTTCAGTCATACAGATCCAGTGTTTCTTCTTAGTTCAAACACATACTATCCCCCATAGATACTCTGTATAAGTAAGGTGTTTTATATTTTTATTGGCTTTCTTCTGTTTTTTTTTTCTAATCTAGTATTTTCACTTCAGTCTTTCAAATTGTACTCATATGTTAAATTCCTGCTCAGATATAAAACCTTCATTGATCACCTCAGTCAGAAATAAGTATGCTTTTTGATTACCTTTAACTGTCTATAAAATTTCAAGCCACTTTGCTCCAATCTGCTTGTAGGACTATGAATATCCTGTTCTCCTTTTGTTCCAGAAATCTTCAGTAATTTTGAATTGTTTATTTTAAATGTCTCATGTGACAATGTCAGTGAAAAATCATCATTTTGAAGTAGGTTTAAAGTAGGTTGCATCAAAATATTGTAAATATATGAACTCATACTATTAATTATTAAAACAGTATTATGCTACATTTTAAAGAAATGATAATTTGAATTTTCATTATAATAATAAAATTGAAAGGGTAATTTTCTATTTTTTATGTCACTGGGGGTTAAACCCAGGGGCATTCTATCTCCACTCCCTTTGCCCTTTTTATTTTTGGTTTTGAAACAGGGTCTCACTAGGTTGCTGAGGCTATCCTCAAACCTTTGATCATCCTATCTTAGTATCTCAAGTATTGGTATTATAGGCATGTGCCACCATGTCCAGTACAAAGGAGTAATTTTTTGTTTGTTTGTTTGTTTTGCAGTACTGGGGATTGAACTCAGGGGTGTTCTACCTCTGAGCTATACCCTCAGCCCTATTTTTTTTTTATTCTTTATTTTGAAACCGAGTCTCACTAAGTTGCGGAGTGCCTCACTAGGTAGCTGAGGCTGGCCGCGAACCCGGATCCTCCGGTCTCAGCCTCCCAAATGCTGGGATTACAAGTGTGCGCCACCACACCCGGCAAAGGAGTAATTTTTGTAAGTCACAGATTTCAGTGTGTTTCTTGACCACAAAATTTTAATAAATACATCAATATTCCATTATGTCTTGTGTTCATTATATATTACTTTAAAAGTGAGCTATATTAAAATTATAATCCTACAGAACCTTAGCAGTGGGAACTAAAATTTTGCTATGCAAATATTAGCTTCTAGTTTGGGGATAATATGAAGACAGAGATCAAGAGCAGCCTAGAGAATTCTAGCACAAGGGAGTGAGCAAAGGATAGTTAATAATACAGTAGAGTCACTAGGAAGAAACACTTATAGTGCAAGTGAGTTATCATAGGTGAGGATTCAAATCCTATTCGGATACTCACTAGCTTTTACACAAAGTGAATATCCGGATATACTCATAGTACCAGCTGTGTCAGCTCTAAAAGTCAAAGTAGTTTATTTACCTTTATTTACCTTCCCCAATTTCCCAATATATACATAAAAGGTTTTGCAAAGAAGAAAAAATGTCTCTAATGCCCTTAATGCCATGCACATATGCTCAGTCTGTATTAACTGCATTTGTTGTTGTGGCTATTATTATTGAAGCCAAATTTCCAATTGTGCCTAAAGGGAAACTACCTCTTGGAAGCGGTTTGAAGCATGTGAAGGAAGGTCTGCCTCATGGACTTCCCTTTCCAAATCTCTGTTAACTATTAAATTTCACAGCTGGACCTTTCTTGGGGCCATGAGGCTTTATCTTTGAGGTTCTATAATCAGGAAAGAATTTTCCTGTTAACATGTGTGAGGTAATCACATATCACTATACACAGATTCTTTGCTCTAATCAAGTTTAGCAAAAAGTTTTGTAGAATGTGAGCAACACGTCTTGGAAAGCTGATCAATGGGCATAAAGAGAAGTTAGAAAGATGTGTTAAGACAAATTTGTCTGCATCACATCCTTACACATGACCCTGGTGCTAACATTGGTATAAAGGGGTGGGGCTTGAGTCCTTCTCATTCCTACTGCTCTGGGGTAGGTCAGAGCCATATCTTTCCTTTGGGGTCTATTTGCAGAGGCAGCACAGGAACATAGAAACCACTGAGCAACCCAAGGTCTAGATTTTAACCTTTACCCACAAGCTTACTATCTGTACAGTTTAGCTTCGTTCATCCTTCATATCTATCAAATAATGGAATTGCACTAGATGAGCTCTAAAATCCCTCTCCACATTAAAGCGTGTTCATTGTCTGATTATATTGTCTTCAGAAATGACAGAAGTTCTTAATGGTACTTATCCTTCATTCTAAAAATCCTTCTCTTTTAATCCTATGAATATTTGTTCCGTGGATTAAATGTTGAGAATATAAACATGAATGTGTGTTACTGGAGAGACCAAAAGGAATTTTCCTCTCTGAGTTTTTATGAGGTCCTTCAGTTATACTTTTGTCAGGCTCTTTATAGTTTATTCTTCTTATTATATGTTCTGGGGGTTCTTTAATTTCATCCTTGGGTTGTATACACATATTACTGGTATTTTTAGAAGCACTTTATGAGTACAAAATCTATTCCCTGTGCCCTCATCAATTTGAAATTACCATTTTAAGGCTGATTAAATAAGGATTAGTGCCAATGTTCTACTTATTAGGCTGTGTCTTCAACTGGAACTGATGATGTAGTATTTGTCAATAACTAGTTCACAGCCTTAAATTCCGCAAAATGAAACCTTTGCATCAGGGTCCATCTGTCTGAAAATTTTGAGGCAAGCTTCCATGAAGAGGAAAGCCATCTATTATATGATGATATAAGCGTAAAGTGGCATGTATCACAGCTGTTTGATTACTGCTGGGAAGATGACTTGCGTTCCCCTTAAGCCCTCTATCAGAATCCAGCAGTGATGGATTGAATTTCCCTTGCCTTAGCATGATGATGGATGACTTTAGGAGGATATATAAGAATTGTAGAATCTCGGCAGAAATTAATTAACATCACAACCAAGAGATGCCTGCATTGATCTTTGCCACTATAGGAGATTGATCCAAGGAGTTGGTGAAATATCTACTAAACTTTCTGAAAGTATAAATGAGCAAGCATTCATTTGAGTTTTTTGTTTAATGACACCTAGTTCAATATTGTGTAGCAATTATAAGATTCAAATTTATATTTCTGCCAGTTAGTAGGAACATCCACATCTTCAGAGGTTTCAGATGAGTAGATTAATGTGGTGTTCATTCCTCATGCATGGTTCACAATGCACATTTCCTGGTAGTAGTTCTTAAGTAAGACCTTGAGTATGTGAAGAAATGAGGATAGGTGGCAGATACTTTAAAATATCCTGAGAAAGGGATCTAGTTGTGAGACCTGAGAAGATCAAACCTCCACACCTTAAGATTATAGGTAATTGACTTCTGTGAACACAGTTCTTCTAGTGTGAATATTGTCATAGGTTCTGCCTATTTTCCTGCATAGACACTAATATTAAATAAAATAATACACTCCAAGCTTATAATAAATATAAAGCATTAAATAACTTGGGCATACATAAACAACGTAATACTTATCCTTTGTCTCTTCCATATGAGTACCAGAAAAGCAAAAGTAAAACAACATATTTTTAATTTTTATAATACAATTCTGATTTCTTTAAATGGAGAAGAAAACAATTGTTTGGAAAATATTTTCTGAATATCAAGCTTTTCATAATTAACACAGAAAGAGAAATAGGAATCAAATGACAAAATTTTAGTACTTTAAAGGACATATTTTTCCTACTAAAAGTGAGGAATAAGAAGTTATCAAAAAGAAAAGTTAGTAGAAATTGTTTCCTTGGTTATAAGAAAGTTCTTTAAAAGTCAAATTCATTTTTGGTTGTACTGATTAATTTGGAAAACCCCACTTAAAAATATATAAGAAAATTTTAAAGCTTATATTTAAGTCTACTGTTTGAAATTCAATTGCTCAAGGTGAAATGAAACCAAATCAAACCAAGTATAGAGGAAAAACAAAAAGTACTAAAAAAAACCTAAAATTGATCTTCCTGGGAAACAGGTGCTGAGCCGGTAAAAAGAGGTTAGTGGCTAACAACAGTGCACAGCCCTTTTCTTTCCCCCTAAAACAAAAATGTTCAGTAACAGCAAGCGAGTTCCCAGGGGAATTATCCATGAAGGCTGATAGAATCCTATGAGCTGACTCATGATTTTATTCTTGGAATTGATGAAAACAAAGGTTTATAGGCTGAGAACTTGGAGAGAAAAAATAATGAAAAGGAGAAGTCATTTAAAAATTCTCTGTTTGCACAGCTAAGTGTTTACACAAGTTCTGAAAAGATTGAAATACCGACTATGTCTCCCATTCTCCCCAAAAGAAGACCAGAAAATAGTACTGTTGGAATAATTGTAGCCTAGGAACTAAAGTTTCAACATGATTCGATAGGGGTAGGAGACTCTTCTCATTCATTCATTCATTCATTCATTCATTCATTCATCATTCATTCAGGATTTACACATACACTTTAGATCCATTAAGTACAAGACATTGTGTTAGGTGCTAAGGATACACACATAAATGAAATGTTTTGCATGGCAAGAAATTAATTATAAAACCAGCCTAGATGTTCATCATCAGATGGATCCATCACAAAACCATCATATATACACACAATGGAATTTTCCTCAGCCATAAAGAAGAATAAAATTATGTCATTTGCAGGAAAATGATGGAACTAGAGAATAGTATGCTAAGTGAGATTAGCCAGACTCAGAAAGCATATGATTTATCTCATATGTGGATGCTAGAGAGAAATTAGGTAACAATAGAGACCTCAGATAAAGGTGTAGAGTCTCCAATGGAGCGATGAAGGGGGTTTAAGAGAAGAATGGGGAGTAGAGATGTAATGAAGGTAACAGTTTAAATGATGTCTACATTTATGAAGTTATCAGTACCAATCTCAATAACATGTGCGAGGAAGGAAAGGGAGTGAGATAGGATCCAGAGGGAAACATGCCAAGTGTTGTGTACATGTCTATTCCTATCACTCTATACCTCATTGTGATGTACAAATAAATATATTAAAATAAATTTATCGTCTAGTAGGGAAACTGACATGAATGAAATTCTTAGATACATGATTAGAGACTGAATAAAGGGGATTTTGCTTAACTCTGCTTGTAAAATCAGTTCAAATAAAGAAAAGATGATCACAACAGTAAGTGAAAAAAAAAACAAAAAACACTGCAAAGGTGAGACCAGAAATCTAGGAGGTTTAAAAGAAAATTGTGACATGTCCACCACAGTATCTTTCTGAATTCCACAACCAAGCTCAGAGAGACCCAGGTAGTTTGGAGCTTTTGATGAGTAAATACACTAAAATATCTCAGAATACAGCAGATCTAGACAAAAGTAATACCTCAAAATTTTAAGTGGTACTATGGGATTTGATATTACATATGGAATGGATATACTACAACTTTTGGGGAGAGGTTGTTGGGAATCAAATTCAAGGTCTTATTCATGCAACGAAGTGTTCTATCAGCTACAACTGCATCTTTAGAAGAAGTGAAGAGTCCTGCAATTTTTTTTTTCTATTCCTCTCCCAATCAAAACTCAGTTACAAAATGAAGGTTGCCTTGTAGAACTTCATTGAGCAACAGCCAGTTAATTTAAAACCTTTTTGGCCTAAATTATGTTCTTGTATTTCCTAGGGAAATTTATCACAGAATTTTATAGTAGCCATCCAGATAATTAAGTTCTGAATCAGATTCTAACAGTGGGGAGCATCAGAACATAAATTAAAAGGATTTTAAATGACTACATTTTATTTGAATCCCTGATTGTGCACTCTAACACAAATTTACCTGTGTAACATTCACAGACTAAAGTTGATACGTTTTAATGAAAATAAAAGTTGAAAGCCTTTCATCCTAACTGCTTTTAATTTCAAGTGAAAGTTTGAATTACAATAGTGGGCACTGCATAGAATAATGTTTGAAGTTGTTTCCTGCTGACAGTCTTAATTTGACTTGCTTTGAATTTCTTCTGGCTACTTTAAAACTTCAGCTGACATGGCATCAATTTTAAGTTACACTTCTGTTTAAATAAATTTGAATACACAAACAGAAGATGTGAAGATAACAGCTAAAACAAACAGAAATGAAAAAATTGACACAATTGAGGAGAGACTATGAAGTAACATAAATAACAAGCTGATGAAAATCAGTGAAGCAAATGCATAATATATGAGTACAAAGAAAGAAATTTAAAAGAGAAGTATAAATAAAATGGAGATAAGGTCTAAAAAATAATATGTTCAAATGTATCATCCTAAAATAAAGGTTTTAAAGTTAGAATAAATTCATATAAAGAAGAAAAATCTGAATATTATGCTGTCCAAAAAATATGATGGTTTAAAATAGTATCTGTGAGTTGATCTGCAAGTGGTAGTATTCATATAATGAAAACAAAAACATTTTATAAATAAATAAATGCCATATTCTATGTGATATTATGAAAATCAGATTTATGAAAAAAGTAGTTTGAGTTCCACATATGTATCATAATTCCAATAGAATGAGTTGTTTTCAATATCTTTAATGTAAATGCCCATCTGATACAGAGTCAACCTTAGTGAAGGAGAAAATAAATGCATATGCAATTAGTATAACATGTATAGCTATATTTAAAAAATGATATTCCCAAATATTCAGCATAATAAGACAATATTATCACATAATATTTTTTTGTATCCAACCCAAGAGCAAATGGCATGCATATATATATATCTCTTATTTCCACTCAACTTGGAAATATAGGAAGGTAGGTTGGTAGGTAGATAGCTAGATGGAGATATATCTGTATCTTTAAATATGCAGATATATCACATGAAGTGCAAATACAGATGCAATCATTTCTAGGGCATATATCTGTGTTTATATATTTATATCTCTATGTTCTCTAATATTAGTGTTCATATCTATAAAACTGAATTCAAAGTCAACAGATTATTATCATAATTGGTATTTCTTCTCCCAATATTATCTTTCTATTTTTTCTTGTAAATAAATTTAATTATTTGGATAAGATTAATCTTTACAATTCTATAGAGTCCATCCAAATATCTCATGTAAATAGAATAGAACAATGCCACAGAAATATAGAAATTTTCAAAATAATTTATACTAATTTTTATTGAAAGTACAAAAGCCATTTTTGTACTAAATTTGCAGTTTGGTATATGTAGTGTTCTGAGAACACTATTTTAAAGAAAAACTAAAAAGAATACAGTAATTTACAAAGAATGTAGAAAGCTCTCTTGCATTAGCATTTTGTATCTTTCTCAATTCATGTGGATGCATATCCCATATTCAAAGTCATAAGAATTTCAAACAGATACAAAAGCATAAGCATGCTTCCTACCTTTTAGGGAGCATATGAAATACTTTTTTCCATTAATAGTAGGCATCTGATCATTAGGTGTTTTTCATTCAGTAATTCATCATATCTTGCTACAAATATTTAATGAGCACTTACTTTACATCAGGCATATAAGGCACTTGGGAAGAAGATAAATATGGTCGCTACCATAATGAGATTTTCTTTTTCTCAACATCTTCACCAACTCTTTTTCTTATTATTACTGGAGCACTGTAATCATACATCTAGATGAGGTACAGGATGGTAGACACAAACATGCACACATTACTCCTTTAGCCCTTCTTCACTCTCCCCTCCCTCCTTCTCATGTTCAGCTTAGTGATTGAATTTGATATGTTTGTAATTGTACATCATGTGCCTTAGGGATTTTCCCTCACCCCCACCCCTTGCATCACCCTCATTTAGGTCACCTTCTTTGCTCATTTAAGGTTTTTCCTTCCTCTAGAGTCCCTCATATGACTAATTTTCTCCCTACATTCTGCATATTAGGGAAAGCATATGATTTTCTACTTTCTACTACTAATTTCACTTAGCATAATGTCCATTTCCCTGAAAATGACATGATTTTGTTCTTCTTTATGGCTGAGTAAAATTCCATTGTGTACATATCCCATAGTTGTGCAATCCATTCATCTGTTGATAGACATCTTGGCTGGTTCCATAGTTTGGCAATTGTGAATTGTGCAGCTATAAACATAGATACACATGCATTAGTCTGGTAGTTTGGTTTCCATTCTTTGGGGAGATACCCAGAAGTGGTATTGCTGGATCATATGGTAGGTTCACTCCCATTCATTTGAGTATACTCCATACTGTTTTCCAAAGTGGTTGTACTAATTTGCAATACCACCAACAATGTATTAGAGTTTCCACTTTTCCACACCCTTGCCAACATTTGTTGTCTGTATTTTTAATGATTTGCTATTCTAATTGGGGTTAGGTGAATTTCAGAGTAGTTTTGATTTGCATCTCTCTGATTGCTAATGATGTTAAACATTTTTTCCTATAAACCACTGTTTAACCACTTCCTGTAAACCTGTTCAACCACTAAGCTATATCCCTGTACCTCTTCTGCTTTTGTATTTCTTTTGTAAAGTGTCTATTTAGTTCATTCGCCCATTTTTTGATTGGGTTATTTATTTTATGAGGGGTGAGTTTCTTGAGTGATCTGTATATTCTAGATATTAGTCCTCTATCAGTGAAGTAGAGCTTTGCTACTTCACTTAATCCCTTATGGCCTCCGCTAGCTCAGGTGAAAATATCTCAATTATCTATGCTTGTTCAAGTGGCTTCTGTGTCTGGAATTCTATGATTGTTGTGAAGAGGTAGGCTACATGTTGACATCCCAATGTGTCCAGATGCTTAAACTGGCAAAAGATATGCTGTATCAGAAGCATCACAATAATATATAAGTAAAAACGATAAAAGACTTAAGCTTTACTCTACTATAGAATTGCATCAAGACATAAATATCTCTACTACTTTTAAGATTTTTCTGCTACATTTTAATAAAAATTTTATTTTATTCTCTGAAAGGACATAGTCAAACATTTTAAATATTTATGGCATTATATTGATATAGTTTAAGGCTCAAACAAATTTATTATTCATATAAATTTTTATGCTTTTTGTTTTATTTATTTTAATTTTTTTTCAGTGCTGGAGATCAAACCCCGGGCTTTGTACATGCTAAGAAAGTGTTCAACCACTAAGCTATATCCCTGTACCTCTTTTGCTTTTTTTTAATTTTCCTGGATTAATGTCAGCTAATTCTTAGTTTATTATAATCAATTAGTGACATATGAATGTATCAGTTACTCATTTCCTAAAGAAATTTGTAAAGCCAAGCATGGTGGTGCAACCTATAATCACAGTACTTGAGAAGCTGAAACAGAAGGATCGAAAGTTTGAGACCAGCCTCAACAAAGTAATGAGACTTTCAATAAGATAGCAAGACCATGTTCCAAAACAAAAACAAATAAACAAATAAATAAAATAAAAAAGTCCTGAGGGTAAAGCTTGGAGGTATAAGATCTCTCCATTCAATCCCCAGCTATACACACACACACACACACACACACACACACACACACACACACACGCACTACAGAAATTTGTAAATTTTGTCATTTCTGCTATCCTTTAAACAGCTTACTTTTCCTGTTTATCTAAAATCAATTGGGGTTCTTATGTTTTTATATCTGATAATAACCATGCTGCTAAGTTAGTATTTTTAAAGAATATGATTTATTAGGGGATACAAGTTTGACAGACAATAATTGTGGGGGTTGACATGGTTAAAATCCATTACAAACTCTGCCAAAACAATACATTTTACTGCTAACATTAAAATTAGAAAGAAAAGAAGGCAAAAGGAGCATTAGTGCATATAAATGAGAGATTTGATGGATAGGAAGAATACAGAAAGAGTTTGGACTCTGGATCCAGTTCCATCTTTATTTACCAACTATCTATGTGACCTTGTGTTAGATGATTAGACCTTCTGAAATGATAGGATAGCACTAGATGGTCTTTAAGATCCATTTCAGTTAAAAGAACTGTAATTCCAACCATAATATAATGTTATAATTCTGCCTTTAAAAGATAGCCAAGTCCTAATAGTGGCCTCTAGACAGAGTAATTGCTAACCTATGCTCTGTAACAAATATAACTTTTATATCAAGTAATTCTAAAAGGGAGGTACAAAGAGAGGTACGTAAAGGATAAAAGAAAATGAATAGGTTACATTGCCGAAAGGAATTCTAAGGTGGATAACAAATCAGGTGTCTGCCCTAAATGCAATATGACAGTAAAGAAAGGTCAATGCTATTGTGGGATACACAACAGCAAATCTGGAGACAATAGTTCTCCTTTGTTCAATTCACTGCCTGAAATAGGAAGCTCAATGTGACTCTTAAGGGTTAGGAATGATTTGATAAGTCAAAGCCAACAAAGAGAATAGACATGTCTTACATATTGTAGAGGTTCAATATATATTAATGCTTTTTTTTTTTTTTTGGTACTGGGGATTGAACTCAGGGGCATTCTAACTATGAGCTACACCCCCCCAAGCTCTTTTTATTTTCTTTATTTTGAAACAGGGTCTTCATTAAGTTATTGAGGCTGGCCTTGAACCTGCAATTCTTCTGTCTTATCCTTCAAAGTACTGGTATTTCTGGCTTGCTCTACTGCCTGATCTGATAATGTCTTTTAATTAAAAAAAAAAAAAAAAATATATATATATATATATATATATATATATATATGTGTGTGTGTGTGTGCATATACACATATATATGTGTACATACATATGATTCAAATGGATAGATATAGAAATTAAGAAACTTCCAAAAGGATGGTGTCCAGTACATATACTCATTGGCTTGGCTATTGGGATTCTTAAGTATTTTTTTTCCTTCTATGTCATCAGTATCTACAATAGTTACTCTGATGCATATTACAGGTAAAATATATAACAAGTCCAACATTTTAAGTATTTTAAACACCAAAGTAGTGTTCTTTTTTAATATCTCCATACTCTTTTTTCAAAGCAAATTTTTGTTAAAAAAATGAATTTTCCCTGATAGGTGTGATACTGGCAATGGTTTTACAATAGAATATCTAAATAGAAATAATTTATATAAAATATAGAAACAAATATTATCTGAAAATTTATAAATATTATGAATCCTAGAAATTCCAGAGATTTTATATCCTAGGAAGTCCCGATATAGAATGTTTATCTTTAGATGAATTTCAGGGTTGCTTCAAGTTTCTGGGTCTCTAATCTGGCATTTGATTGAGTGGGGAGGACCACAAGTGTTTCTAAGGCAAGATTAAGTCCAACCTGAAAGATAAAGCCAAACCTGGATTGTACTTTTGTAAAAGCCGTTTTAGCTCATCAAGTGCTGTGTTCATGTAAGTCACTATCACCATGAACTTCATTAGAATGTGAAACTACAATGCACCAATAAATGTATAAAAAGCAAAGAAAACAATCTGAATTTCAAGAAGAGGAGAATGGTTGAAAAATACATATCCATAATATTAAATGTTATGCAATTATTTTAAAAGTAAAAAAATAAATAAAATCCCTTTCACAATAGTAATCTGGTAGTGTTTTCTGTTTTGTTTGTTTTTTACTCAAAATATGAAAGTGGAAAAAAAGTAAGAATTCCAAGTATCTTCTGTAATGTCAGACTTGAGTTTTCTAAAGTGAGTATCCCAGAGCACCTGCTTGAATATAGATAGAACCAGGATATAATCAAATAGTATATGGAAAATTATCAATGCCATATTACAAAAAGAGAATAAATAATGTTATCTCATTAAGAATTGCATCTCTACAAATATTTTAATGCTTTAGTTTGTCAAGACTGGACTTATTTTTCCAAAGTATATAACCAAAATTTACATGCCTTTAAGGAAAATTATACATATTATGAAAAGTTTTATTATTTGAATTTTAGCAGATGGTGATTAGATTTGCACTTTGTATTAAAGAGGAGAAAAACCCTCTAATCAACCCTGCTGCCTTTATTTTCCCTTTTATTGGAGTCCAATAAATCTTTCTGATAGCTTCACATACTAAGATACACTTTTGACAAAAATGTCTTTCATTATGATTTAAAATAGCACATTCTAACAGCTTGATTGAGTACCCATAGTCATGTCTTCATTTCAGGAGTTGAAAATAATAATTAATTTCAAAAGCACAGATTTCTAGCTCCTGTAGGTTTGAAAACATTTTAATTGCTTTGATAATTTGTTTTCCACTATCATGCAATCTCTGGAGATTTGAAATCTAAAATATGTGTGTTACCTAGATAAAGAGTACAGGCAGGATATAAAAGAAAAGTGTGATTTGTCAAGAAAGAGATACGTGAATTACATATAGATTCATATGAATAAATAACACAAAATACGTGCCTATCTCAGACAGGTACTTAAGACACAGCTATTTTGCCTTATGTAGCATTACTGTAGCACTAAGTTGAATTGAATGAATTTATGATTGTATCTAACCTCTGAAGTACTGTATGGATTTGAGAGTTTTACCAGATTCCTGTATTGAGTTACTTCTTATATAAAGTAATTTTTTAATCTCTCAGCCATCTTGTCCTCTTTCTAGAAGTGTCATAGGAATTATTTGTTTTCTTTTCTCCCCTCTCCAAAAACACCACAATATTTAATATGTCACTGGAATCCTGAGGAACAGAAGAACATAGTTAATATACAAAGGAAAATTTAGAGCAATTAGTCTATCCCAGTTTATATATTATCTATTCAATAGATAAATAAAAGTAGACATCAAGGTAAGCATGCAAAGGCATTTGCATTTGAAAAGGAAGTTGCTATTCAATGAGCATAAATTCTGCTTCTGCAAGGTAAATTCTAGAAATCTACTTTGCAACATAATTCCTGTAATGATGTAGAAAATATCTCTTCCCCAAAGGTTCATTTGCTGGAAGCTTGGTCCTCAATGTAACGGTTTTGAGAGGTGGTGGGACCTTAAAGAGGGGTTAGTGTTTTTCTTTTGTGAGTTCTTACTATAGGACTGCATTATTTACCATAAGAGTTAGTTGTTAAAAAGTAATCTGGCTTCCTTTGTTTGCTGCCTTGCTTCTTCTCTTGCCATGTGATCTCTGCCAGATAGACAACTTGTTCCCTGTTCTTACACAAACTTCCACAATGTGATGCCATCTGCCTTGTTGTGATGCAGCCTGGCACCGTTACCAGGTGTGACCACCTGTGCTTAGACTTTTCCGCCTTTAAAACCATGAACAAAAATATACCTTTTTTTAAATCAAGTTCCCTGTCTTAAGTATTTTGTTATAGCAACACAAAATAGACTAAGATTTTGTCTGTAGGTGACAGTACTATATTATGCAGTGTAAATTTTAAGAGGAAAATCTCTTAAAATTTCTTACCACACAAAATGGAATTTTACTCAGTCATAAAAAAGAACAAAATTACGTCATTTGCAGGAAAAACAAGAGAATACTATGCTACAAGAAATCAACCAGTCTCATATGTTTTCTCTGACATGTAGAAGTTAGAAATTTGGAAACAAAATGGACCTCTGATAATCAAGGAAAAATATCAGTAGAATAGTAGAAGGGGATTTGGGATGGAGGTGTGGAAGGGAGGGTGGGGAGATTTGATGAAGAAAATAGTCCAAATAATGTTAAATGCATACATAAAGATATCAATAAAAATTTCAACAACATGTTCGGGAAGGAAACATTAAAGTGCTTTGTGCATGCATGTTTCTATTGCTCTGAACCTCATTATCATGTATAATTGCAGTATATCAATAAAAGTATATTAAAAACTTATTACCACAAAAAAAAGATTGAAGGCATAAAGAAACTCGTGGAGGTGACAGATATGTTTAATACATTGATTGTAGTGATTGCATTTGTCCAAACTAATTAATTTGTGTATTTTAAATATTTGCAACTTATGTATCAATTATACTTCAATAGAAGTACCATTTTGTTTTTAAAACGTATGTCTTCAAATTCTCTTTTTGTGATAATTACTTATTTTCTTATAAAAATATTTTCTTAATAATATTATGGCAATCATCAAGAAAGATGTGGGGAAACAGGAACTCTTCTATTCTGTTGGTGGGATTGCAAATTACTGCAGCCACTATGGAGATCAGTGTGGAGATTCCTCAGAAAACTGGAAATGGATCTGACATAAGATCTAGCTATGCCACTCCAGAGTTTTTTTCCAAGGGGACTGAAATCAGACTATTATAGTGATACATGCATATCCACATTTATAGTAGCATAATTCATAAGAGTCAAATTATGGAACCAACCTAGGTATCCATCAACAGATAAATGGATTAAAAATTATGAGATATACACACAATGGAATTCTACTCAGCAATAAAGAAGAACAAAATTATGTCATTTTCAAGAAAATGGATGGACTTGGAGAATATTATGTTAAGTAAGATTAGCCAGTCACAGAAAGTGAAGGGTCATGTTTTTATTCATATGTAGAAGCTAGAGAGAAATTGGGATACAAGCAGGACTTTAGATTATGAAGGAGAAACTTCAGTGGAGGGGGGCAGTCTAATGGAGGATTGGAGAACAGTGAGAATTAATTAAGTAAACACTTCCATTGACATTATATGCATATGTGAGAATACCAATGCCAATCTTGATATCATGTATGGGGAAGAACGGGGAATGGGAAGGGAGCCGGGGAAAAGCTCATCAAGTACTGTGTACATGTATGTCAATATCACAATTAACTACTTTATGATGTGAGACTATAATGCACCAATTAAAGTATTAAAAAGCATCATTATTTAAATGCTTACTAAATATATGAAAATTGTCATTTATGGTCTGAATTTAGCTGACAATGTTTCATACCTAATCTTGTAGGTTAGTCATCTCTTCCATAAGTGATAAATTCAGATCAAGGTGGGAAATTATGCTTCATAAGATACACAAATGAGTTACTTTCAATTAGACTTTGATGATCGAAAAATAAAACAAAACAATATGCAAATATACCAACAAGAAGAAACAAATCACTGTTATATGCATGGACTAAGAATTCACGACATCTATTTTTCATGTAATTAAATAAATATTCCAAAGGCAAAAATGTAAAATAATTATCCCATGAGAAAGCATATAGCAATAAATTTAAATAGCAGCAAAATTTAGGGTGAAAAATTTCAAGAGACATTTGACATGGTGATACCAAGTCTAGTGTTAGAAACACAAATTATTTGTGATAAAATTAGTCTTATTATTACATACTTGCTTTTATAATTCACAAAATTTCTCTCACAAAGATAAAAATGAGGCTTTTGTTCCCATCTACCAGATAGATCTTCCTAGGCAGAAAAAAATTGCATAATTTCAAAATCTCATTAGTGAAGATATATAGTTTTTTTTTTTTCAGCACTGGGGAATGAACTCAGGGGCATTCTACCTCCAAGACACACCCCCAGTCCTATTTTTTATTCTTTTATTTTGAAATAGGGTCTTACTAAGTTCCTGAGAGCCTCATTAAGTAGCTGAGGCTGGCCAGGAACTCGGATCCTCTGGTCTCAGCCTCTCAAATACTGGGATTACAAGCATGTGCCACCATGCCAGCCTTGAAGATATACAGTTGCTTAATGGTTTTATTAAAAGATGAAGTGACAATATATTGCACTTAAATATTGCTCATGAGTCCAATTGACAGTGCATGACCATTCCTTGTCACAGAGAAGATTCAGGAACTGTATGAGGTTATATTTTAATTACATTGGACAATTACATTATCATTAGACAACTATTTAATCTGAAGGATTAATGCAGAAAATTTGTTATAGTTTGCATCCAGTTTACAAGAATACCATGCTATGTATAGTAGCTTATTTTTTATAATGGTATTGCCAAGCAGACTAATTTCTTGGGAGTTATTTGCCCAAAGATCACATACAAAATGACAATATGAAGATATTCAAAATAATTGCAGAACTATAGAAATCATACAACAATCAAATACAGATCTCTCAGTTGTTTACATGTTTTGCCAGTCTAACCATGTTTTTCAATTAGACAAAATTTGAGTTCTCAGAATAATTCTTCAAGTAGGCCAGTGAAGATCTTGTTAAATAATATAAAGATTTCTAAAGATGAATGTTGGGGCACCTCTGTGCCCAGCTGCAGCTGCTACTCTAATAGATAAAACACTATGATTTCATCTGTAACTACTGGTACTCTATTCAGGCCCCAAATTGATTTGAATAGACACTTCAGTCCTGAAATGCATTAGTTCCTCCTACAAGTTATATTATCAACTAGCAGAATAAATTCATGTAAAAAGGGCTTGGAGATCTTTGGGAGAAGTACTTGTTAAATGTAACTCGAAAGTAGATTTGAAAATTTTCCCCTTTTAAATTTATTTTCCCAGGGTCCTAATAAATGAAAGCTGGGCTGCCATCCAGGTTTCCAAGCCACTAGAGCCTGATTGTTTTCTATTTGTTTCAGTGTTTAAAGCCAACAAAAGCTGCATTAAAACTGACGGTGCCAAGTAGTAACAAGCATACTTTAAGCATAGCTAATATATGAACCTACAGCTCCAGGTTATAATATTTTAAACACAACAGAATTTAGAGGCTAGGCTCTTCGTCACTGAATTTTATGAACAAATCATTTTTAACATACCATGTTACAAAAACACAAAAATATCTCACTAATAACAGAATGGTAACTGTATAATTCTATGTTCCCTACATTTCTTTTGCATTTCACATATTTATTTTGTACACGTCTATTTCCTTTAAATGGAAATGTATTATGTCTTTCATAAATCTTATTGCAAATACACCATACACTCAAAGATTTCTAAAGATGAATACACTTTTCTAAAGGTATATACACATGCGCAGTTTGATTTCTTTCTAACTTTCAAAAGCATCCCTAATTATCATCATTCATGTCTCTGAATGCCATTTTTGTGACAACAAAACAACTCTCTGATATTAATACCCTAAAACATGAAAAATAAAGTTATTACATTCAGTAGGGTGACTGGCATCATTATAACATCTATTTTTGATATTTTACTTAAATAAATTAAATAATTTTAGCTAATTAAGCATTTGGTATTTTTATTTTACTACTCCTTATTTTAGTCAAGAGAAAACTTGTTTTTTCCTAACATCATGAAACTGAGGTCTTTTAGGCAAGTGAAGGCTCTTTGTAAAGTGCTGCCCAATTGTTATGCTGAATATTCTAAATTACATTGATAACACAACCATTCTAAAGATTATATATTATAAAGAACAAGGCTGAGAATTCTGATGTTATAATCATTATTTTTGAAAATTTACATGAGTAAGTGTGTAACTGGAAATAACCAGTATACCAAATATATCCTTGGAATACTGAGCTCTAATCTGCTTTACCTTTTTCCCTCCTCAATATATTCAGCTGATATAACTCCAATGTTAATCTTCAATTAACCTATATTAATTTGTCTAAAGATTAGCAGAAATAAATCTCCACAGCAGTTCTACAGTTCTGCCTCCCTCTGTTCATAGGAGGGAAAGGGTGACAATGAGAATTATTTCAAGTGTGTGGAAAGAGTCCTTGACCCAGTTAACAGACAATGCAAATTCTTTCATTTGGTTCCCTCCTGCTTAGCACTCTCCAGTGGAGAGATTCAGACTTACAAAGTATAAAATCCCATTTGAACAGTAAACATTTGACAGACAAACGTTTAATTGTGGAATGGACATTTTAGACAGTAGTAAATTTTATTTTATCAACCACAGCAGGACACATGGTTTTATATATGTGGATCTGGTTATCCTTTTTATAGATAATGCCATTAAAATATTTACATTTGAAAATGACTTGCAATGATACTTTGGTCAATACAGAAGTTCAAAACAAATGCTTTAAAATTCTATAAAAATCCCTCAGGAAGGCCAAGAACACATCTATATAAATTATGCAATAGTGGGTATATTAAAACTCATCTGACTTAGTGCATTTTATAGATGAAGAAACTAAGGTTTTAAAATTTTAATTGACAGGGTAGATACTAAAAAAACTATTCTCATTTTATTTTCTTTTTCATTATATTGCTGGAACTTTCATATTAATAAAATATAATTTAAAAAAGTTAAGCTTATGGTGTATTCATGGAGAGAAAAAAATAAAAAAATAAAAGTACTATGTTCAAATAAAATCAGAAAAAAATACTGTCTGAAACCAAAAAAAAAAAAAAAAAACATATAACACTGGCCACTGGTAAATCACTTGTTTGCAGACAGAATTCAGGCATTATGAAGTCACTTTTAAATCCAGGAGTCAGAAATTTTTATTAAGGCAATTTCTCTACTTATAGTCTTACCTAAGTCCATGAATATGAGACTATCATATTCACCACTTAACAGACTTTGCCTTTTTTATATGAAGGCCTAGATACAAAATTACTGCTGACTTCAAACCATGAAAACTTCAATTTCATCTTCAAACCTGCGTTTCCTACAGGCTAAATTTCTGTTCAAGTACTGTTTCTGTTATTATAGTTTTTCCTTCTATTGACATCATCAATGGATGGAAGTAGGTCCTATAGAATGTTCTGTAAACGAATTGAGATGACCATCTATCTGGTAGGTCATTTGTGTTACATTTTTTCTTTAGTAGTGAATGTGAAACTATATGCATTTAGCTAATTGTTTGATCATCAGCATGTAAAACTCTTTGTAATAATAATAAATTGCAATAAAAATCTAAAATCATTAGTACCATTTCTCCATAATTGTTACCCAATTTTGTGCTTGCATTAAAAAAGAACAAAATTATGTCATTTGAGGGAAAATGGATAGAACTTGTGAATATTTTGCTAAGTAAGATTAGCAAATCACAGAAAGTGAAGGCCCATATGTTTTATCTCATATGTGGAAGCTAGGAAGAAATCAGGATAAAAGAAGGACTCCAGATAAAAAAGGAGAAACCCTAGTGCAGTAACGGAGGGGGTCTAAGGCAGGTATGTGAAGGAAGAAGGGAGAATTGATGAAGGAAACAATTTAAACTATGCTATATACATATACAAAATTACTAATGCCAATCTCAATATTCTGTACAGGAAAGTGAAGGGAGTTGAGTGGTATCCAAGAAGCTCACCAAGTGCAGTGTACATGTATGACCCTACCACTCTGAACTTCATTATAATATGTGATTAAAATGCACCAATAAAAGTTTATTTAAAAATGATCATCCATTTTACTAACAGTATGTTTTCACAATATGTTAAATTTATAAACTAGTTTATCATTTTAAATCATGTCACAAGTTTACTCTGTAAAATACTTGTAGATGATTATAAAATTATATTTAAATATTTCTTAAAACTATATTTTTTTATTCAGACAGCCTACGATGCATTTAAAAGTTACCTAATTTTTAAAATTTGGCTTCATGTATATTTAATTTTTCATCCTATGTCTTTTCTATTGAATTATTAAATTTTTGTCTACCAACCTTATACTTACATAAAAACTTCTCCTCACGAGTCCTTTCCATTAAATATAGAAATCATTTTCAGTATATGCAACTCATTGGGAACAAAGTGTATTTTACAAGTATTATTAGATCTCTTGCTATGACTCACTCCCATGCAGATGGTACACATCTGAAGGGGCTCTATTCTAGCTAGCAAAGATCCAGCTGATGCTCAGAAAATTATTCTCTCTTGGTGAAAAGTTAGCTTGCCACTGCCTTCCCTGCTGCATTATTAAACACGAAGGAGTGATTCCCTTAATCCCAACCATCTGCTCTTCCCCTACTAAAAAGTGAAAACATCCCCCTTGTGTTTACAAATGTTGCTGCTTAAACTTCACAAATTATAAGAGATGGTTGTGAAATTTTCGTACATACTACAAGATCAAAACAAAATCCTAGTCACCATAAATCTGTAAGAAATAAACCAAATTTATATCACACGATAAAACCAACTGTGTTTTAATGTAATGCAATTATATTTAAACTGCAGTCTCAGAATGTAAATTATTTTAGCATTTCAAGTATAATATTTGCATTTTAAATATACTCCTACTTGTCCAGACTTCCAAAAGTACATACTGGAAGAAAATGGATCATCTTCAATTCTTTTTGAATTTTCACAGATTTGTATAGTGCTCAGAATTTAAGCACCAGTAAAGGTTCAGTTTTATTGCAAAATGAAACATTTGACTGCTCATATGAACATCAGACTCAAAACCTCTATAATTGGAAATCAGGGTGAAATATTTCACAAAAGATTCTTGATTTTCAAGAAAATGACTTACATTGAGGTAGTACTAGGCAAAAACAGGGTATCATCCCACACCAAACTTGTTATCCTCCCCAAATGTACGGTAGACCATAATCAACCTAGCTCAAGAACTCCGAAATACCAATCACCACTTACACACAAACAACAGAAGAAGCAAAATAAAATTTGAGTTTGCAAATATTTCATTTGAGTTTACAAATATTTCATTTCTTAAATTATTGGGTATAGTAGGACCTAAAATCTTCCTATTGCTCCTTAGTTCTTACTATGAAGATACTTCAGTTTTTCAATTTATTTTTATTGAGATCAATTGCTTTAGCTTTCCTCTAGGATGCTGTCTTTGTTAGCAGACCAATTTTTGTTTCATAAAGTTCATTCCTTTTGTGCTAGCAAATAATTTCTTATCATCTATGTTCCAGACCCCTTTCACCCATTATTTCTCAATGTTTTTTTCTTTCATTCATGTCCTTACAAGTTTCCTTTTCTCTATATAACAGTTCTAAAAACATTCATTCTTACTTTAAATGGAATTTGTGTAATTAACTGTTTTATTGTCACAGCCCTGGTAAATAAAATGATGCTTTCATTGTAAGTCATTCTTTCAAGTCTTCATTCAATTCATTCTTACATACTATGTGTTTATTTTTCTAGTCCATTTACCTGTCCTGGAGATTTTCTTGCTTTCAGTCTGAAAGTCTGAATTATTTAGGTAATGAGTTCATTGTGGTCAAGCACTAGAAAGCCTTTGCCTTCTTACAGCTTCCATGCCTGATGCCTCAAGACTTTACTCCCTGGGATTTATGATGAACCAAATTTTTTTTTTTTTTTGTACTTTGCTATGGTCTTTGGGGGAAAGTGAAAGCTGCTTCTGTGCAGTTGTAACTAACAATACGTATTTCACTAGATGAATGTTCAGTATTCTAATTGACTCTTTGTTCATGTCTTAAGCTGGTTCTGGTGAACTTCAAGAAAAATATCCCTATTATCTGATCTGTCAATGACCAGTAAGCTAATGGCTTCATATCATAGTTATTCTTCTCTGAATAATATAGATGATCTATGAGTCTGTTTGAAATACATTTTTCAAGAATCTCTCTCTCTCAAGGCATACTTTATATCATGTTTATTTTTGCTTGCCCAGTTTTAAAAACACTGATATTTACTAGTGCTCTATCAGGGCCCATACTTAAATTCTGTATGTTGAAATAAGTGTTATTGTGGTACCGATGACTATAACTGCCTTCCATAAGTTATTTCCATTTTACTCACTCCTTCCTTTTTCATATTTTCAGTAAATGTGTTCCCACTTCTTTTCTATGTTCATGTCATTTTATAAATCTTCAACCTTAAACCTATCAAGTTTTATATAATTTGGACAGGAAATTCCTGATTATTATCATTGTTTCTATTTTTATTTATGTAATAGCATTTTGAAATAACTTAAACATTTCCCTAATGGTAGAAAAAAAAGAAAATTGCATAAATATATACAATGTTTTTTTTCTTTGTTCTTGTCTTTGGATTGCCAATGTGCATGTTCTGATGTTACTGTGGTATTTATACACCAGGATTAGTCAAGGACAAACTGGTCTTAGACCAGCATATAGGGCATTGGTGACACACAAAAGTTGGTACACACAGCAGAACAATCTTGAGATTTAGAAGTCTAGTGCCATCAGCATGATCAGTACTGGTTAAGGAGAAGTGGCTCTGAAACCAGTCAATTTTGGAGCTGATTCCTCTTTGTTGTGCTTTCTACTACAGCACCCAGAGTAAAATGCATCATCTCAATCATTGTGCCTAAATAATTTAAATTTTAGAGTCAGGAACTCAAATATTATGGTTGAAGGACTAGAAATAGATGAGAGGTAGCAACTCCCACTTCTGGACACTCAAACAAAACAAGGAAAGTAGTAAAATGAAATGTTTATTACATTACACTGTGTTACCTCCCCCTGTCTCAGCCCCAAACATGTTTCTTTCCTTACCACTTCCTTTACCAAAATCTCTCAGGACCTGTTGTGATGGTATTTATACAAAATTGTATGTTTCTGATATGATTTAAAGCTTTCAATCTTCCCTGTGGAGTTTACATTTTAATAGGGTTAGCAATTTTGGAAACATAAGACCTAAAATAATGAACTTTTGCCAATAAGGTTTTTAATGCATCAGCCAGCAGTGACTGGAAGGCTGAGGAATTCGCAAGATTTTGGAAACCCCACTATGTGGGTAGTTGCCTCCTACACTTCTGCTTTCACAGAATGATCTATCTGCCACAGTTAGATTTGAATGGACCCTAGTGTCTGCCATGATGCTGATACTTACTTTTGCTGGCCTCAAGATGTACCTAAAAGAACTCCTTTAGTATACTGCTGCTACTGGAAACAGAAGTTTGGGCTCTTTGATTTGCGAGTAGGGATGCACAAGTGTGCATGTGCATACACACAGAAACACACACACACACACACACACACACACACATATACACAACTGGTAGGCAGCAGAGCTAAAGATGATGCAGAGGTACTTAGATGAAAACAGACAATTTTGCAGCAGATTGCCTACCATATTGGCAATTCTCAAATCAGATGAAATAAGTTTCAGAAAGTTATTTAGCATGAAGAATACATTATTAAATTCAACATATAAAATGTTAATGTGGATCTGCTGACTCTCATTGCTGCTTGCTTGCATTCCTCCTTTTTGCAACACTGGTATCATAAACTTAACTGTCAGTGTGGGCTGAGCATTCTCCCTCCAATCAACTAGCAGCTATGCTTTTTAGACATTGTCTCAGCACCCTTAGCCACACACAGGTCACCTTCCAGATGTACTGAAATTAAAACGCCAGAGTTAAAAGATGAAGTTTTTTCTATGCACCGTTAACAGTGGTTAGAATTTTAGCCTATGCTTGCACCTTTCTGTTACCTTCATTTGCATTTTAAAAGTAATACTTTGTGACAATAAGATAGGTTATGGATGCTTCACTTACTGTGATACATTATATTTCTGAAACAAGTCAGTGTGGAGTTTCTAAGGAGTACTCATTCTTAAGATTCTGTTACTGAGCTGAGATCCATTCACATGTTTTTATGGACACACTATTTCCTATTGCAGTTGTGGGCATCTCCCAGCAGATGCATTTCATGAGTGTTTATAAATAAACGCCTAGAGTAGGAACAGCAGCTTACTACCAGGTTAAAGCAAGGGTGAGGAAAACTCTGTGCACACATGAGGATCCTAGGAGTTAACAGAAATTCTACTATTGACAACTACTTGAATATATTCAGAGACAGTCTATATCAAGGTGCTTTTCCTAAGAATATGAACAAATTTCCCTAAGGCTTTCATTTAGAAAAAGGATGAGGTGCCATCCTAACTGGATTCTTTAATCCATGGAAAAATATATGATTTGTGAATACACCCTAATATTTCTGAAACAAATAATTTTTTGCATTTAATTTTTCATGATGGATTAGTATGTGTATCGTGGTCAGCTGTATTTTCTTCATTCTGACTTTGGTTTATGTCTAACTTATTATGTTTTCCCAAAGACAAGCCATGTGGTAACTTCTACTGACCAAATAATTTTCTGCAGGCACTCTCAGACATTTTATCTAAAATATTTTCAGTTGTGTCAGATTCCCAATGAAGTCAATGTTATTAAGCCATGTTACAAATTAGCAAAATAAATCTCATGTGCCTGTAATCTGAGTACTTAGGACACTGAGACAAGAGGATTGCAGGTTCCAGAACAGCCTCAGCAATTTAGTGATACAAAGCAACTTAGTGAAACCCTGTTTTAAAACTAAAAATAAAGGGCTGAATGTGTAGCTTGGAGGTAGAATGTCCCTGAGTTCAATCCCTAGTATCAAGAGAGAGAGAGAGAAGAAAACTATATATCAGCAAATTTGATTGACATAAGATTTGAATCTTCATTTGCATGATACATAACAGTTTCTCACAGCGAATGTTATTTGCTCTTCATTCTTCACTTTGTATCCTATATACTAAATTCTCCTATGGCAAGCCCATCACCTTTCATAAGGACATTCTTATCAATGGCTATGGGCTGAAAATTGAGTCTTGATCTGGTGGAAAGGCATTAGAGTACCTACTATCATAACATGGGCCTATTTCAGGGTCCTTATTGCTACCATCTTGAATAACTTTTCTCCTGTAATGAAATAAATTGTTACTCAGAGATGATACTTAGCACTAGATTTTGAAGTTAGTCTCAGTTTTGGAATTTCAAGATATTATTCATTGAAATTGTATGACCTAATTAGCTTATAGCCCAATATATAGGTGTGCTCTTTTAAAATACATCCATACTCTTTTTTTTTAACTTTACTAATATATGTGAATTTTAAATGATATTTTAATTAATTCAATAGTATTATTGAAGTAATACTTCAATAAATGAATGTTACTCTCCATTAACACAAAGTAATATTTGCAGTAGTACTTTTTAAAAAATCATCTTTCCTACATAATCTAAGTGGAAAAATAATTTTATTATAAAATATTATAGCTGTAATTACCTTTTTATTTTCCCTTTTTTACATTCAGATTTACATTAAGAGAATCTCCCTTAATTCTGCAAAGAAAAAAATGTGTTTTATTCCTTTTGTTTTTCATTTCTTTTTCTGTTTTGCATTTCTTTAACTATCCTTTTGCAATGGATTTCTTAGAATTTGGTTTATCTTGGATGAGGGGAAAATAATTCACTCTCAGAATACTGTGAGATAGTTTTGTCTCTGCAGGGTCCATTGTGGAAGCCCCGCATGAGCTAGGGAGCTCTGAGATGGGCCAGGCTGCAGCAGACGATTGCTGTACATTTTAAATGTTCATGAAATACTATCAGTAGTTGATGGGGAAAACTGGACAAATGTGAGCAGCATGAACATCAAACACATTATAATTAGTGGTGGCTTCCCTGCAACACAACCACACACTGGGTTGCCGAACAAAATCCCTAGTAATACAGCTTTTTAAACTTTATTTTAGATGTGATTCATTAAGCCATATCATATCCACTAAACAAATGACAATATATACATTTTTATGAGTAAAATTTTACTATGAGCTTTCACACATGTATTATCCTATTTGATCTTTACAACAGATTTGAGAGATAAATGAGACATCTATCTTTTTTCTTGTGTTACAAGATCATAAGGCTCAGCTGGGTTAGGTGACTTATCCAACATGGTTAATTCAGAGTGGGGAACCAATCTCATGTGTCCAAACAAAAATTTTATTTTGCTTTTAGTATCATCTTTGAAATCATTATATTCAAAACACAGATACTATTACACTCCAAATTTTGGATGAATTTATACTAGCATTACATGTGATTTGATAAATATGTCCTCAAGTTCATATATAACTCTAATAAAGATTAAATTTAATTGGTAAGAGCTTTAGCAATTCCACAAGGAGTTACCTTAGAAGGAACATAAGCTTTGAATTTCAGAAATAATGGGATAAAGCCACAGATTCTTGTTGTAATTTAGAGGAGCTGTCTATGTTGAAACTTTCAGATACTATAAACAGAACCAGCTGCCTTCAGAACTCTTAAAAATTTTAAAACAATGATCTTCCCTCACCCAGAACAATGTGTGTTCTAATACCAAACCTATTCTTTTCCTCTTTCTCTCTCTCTCTCTTTCTTTCTCTCAACAAAATTTGTCCATGTGAACACCTAAGATAGGAAAAGGATATTAAATTAACATTTTCACACAAATGTCATCAAGTACAGTAAGTTGGTATGAGCAACTTAATATCATATCTTTAGAAATGTTGGGAAATACAATTATTCATTTTTGAGGCCAAAAACCATAGCATATATTTATGAACAAATAAAAAGAAATAGTTAAGTTTTGTAATCCCTTTGCAGGACTGGAGAAAAAATGGATGACATAATATTATTTTTATACCACTTGTACTTAAATTCAAACTTTCTATCATGGTATAAAAATGAATCAAGTGTATATGATTAAGGTGGAAGTATTAATTTCCTACAGAATGAAATATACAGAATGTTCCCAGTGGAATATTATCAGTATTTCACAGACTGCTTTCCTGACACCTGAATTTGTAATATTGTTTATTAAAATATGAGATCTTTAAAACTAGACCACTAAATATTGTGACTGAAGTATATACATCCTGTGTTTTGTGTCAATATAAAATCTGAAAATGTATGTATAATTCAGAATCACAGTATTTATTAGTTTTGTTCCCCATAAGCCTCCTATATCTCTCTCAATTGTTCTTTTCTAACAAAATGTCACTTAATGCTAATATTTTTACTTAAACACATTAATTTAAAATGATTACTAATATATAGAAATGATTATAAATTATACCATTTCTAAATATTTTACTCTTTTTAGAAAATTTGGTTGTTACTTTATGTATTATGTAAAAGTTTATTTTCTGTCTCATTTATTCTCATATTTAATAATTATCTTTTAAAAATAAGTATCTTCCTCTATAATCCTAAGATTATGAGAATTAAAAGATTTACATCATTAAAACTTTAATTTTAGTAAAAGAGAATAATTCTAAAATGTGACCCTTTGCACAATTTCTATGGTGTCTCTAAATCTTTTTACATTGACTTTGTTTTTGTAATGATAATTGTTTGAAATATGCAAAAATATTGTTTTAGCTCTCTCCTTTCTTTGACCTCTTCTCCACTGATTTAATAAGAAAGTTAGAAATTTTCAATTCTAAACAATAGTGTGGGATCTAGTTAAGTCAGTCATTGCTAGCTGAAACACTGCCATTATATTCTAACTGCAATGAAAATCCAGTAAAATATCCGACTCTGCTTTTGAAGGACTACTTATTCCAATTGACTATAAAAGTGAATGAAGATCATTACATGAACAGAACCACAAATCTACAAAATCATTCTCATCTCCTGCTTTTGAGGGCTTTTGTATCAGCTGCTTTTGCTGTGCTAGAGACCTGCAGGATTAGAGCTTTCCAGTTCTTCAGGAATGCATTTCAACTCCAGTACTAACATATAGTAAATCTTTTTTTTTCTATTAGTTTTTACTTTCTTTTATTTTTAATTGGTGCATTGTAATCATACATCTTTGTTAGGTACAAGCTGATAAAGGCATACATGTACACATTTCTTATTTAATCGTTCCCCAATTCCTGCCACTCCCTTACCCTCCCTCCTTCACAAGTTCAGTTTAGTGATTGACTTTGATATGTTTGTGAAAGTATATCATGTGCATTAGGGTGAACAACTGCAATCATTTATTTCAAATTTCCTATGTATAGACACTTTCCTAAACACTTACATAATTTTTCTTTTTCTTTTTAGTTCTACATTCATTTTGAAGGCAATATTATTACCCTAACTTTACCCTTCCTTTATAGATGAGCAAACTAGTGTTCAGAGAAAGTAGGAAAGTGACCAATAGTCACCAACAAGGATTTAACAGGGATTCCACTAAACCATTTAATTTGCTACTAGTGCCCCATCCCAATACTTCCCAAGATAAATAGCTAATAAATCTAAGTATGTGCTGTAGTCTGAATCTCCCCTGCCTCCACAAAGTTTTTGTTATAAGTTGACTCCCAACTCCCAATGTGATAGTATTTGGAGATAGGGTAGATAAGGTCTTTGGGAAATAAAAAATTTGATGGCAAGGCTCTCATAATGGGATTAGCACTCTTATAAAATGAGAAACTAGAGTATTTACTATCACTTTATCTGCCATGTGAGAATACAATTAGAAAGCAGCCTCTGCAAGCCGGGAAGACAGTCCTCACCAAAACTAATCATTCTGGCACTCTCATCTTGCTGTTCCAGTTTCCAGAATTATGAGAAAATAATTTCTATTATTTAAGACACCCAATCCATAGCAATTGTTATGGAAATCTAAGCCATCTAAAACTCTGTTTACATATTACTTTTATGAAAAGCTCTTCATTTACTAAACAGACCAACTAATTATTTGCTATCAGTTTGGAAAAAAATTGGGGTTAACAAATTTGAATCACCTAATTAGAATTTCTGGTTCATTGTTATTTTTCACACTTTGTTCTATTTTTATTGACATTTGTTTATTTTCCTCCCCAAATATTATTGAGTGATTGTGTAATAACTTCAAATTAAATATCATGTTTTAAAATTTGTCATAAACAGCTATATGAATAAAACCTTCAGTTTACCTGTCTTCAAAGCTATGTAATTGGGAAATCCACCAATTATGTGCTATGTTTAATAATGTCTTTATTTGGATCTACTTTTGCCTAGAAATGGGTAATACCAGTATCACTTGGAGAGAAAGACATGATAGTTTAGCCGGGCGTGGTGGCGCACGCTTGTAATCCCAGCATTCAGGAGGCTGAGACAGAGGATCCGGGTTCGCGGCCAGCCTCAGCTACCTAGTGAGGCACTCCGCAACTCAGTGAGACTCTGTTTCAAAATAAAGAATAAAAAGGGGCTGGGGGTGTAGCTCGGAGGTAGAATGCCCCTGAGTTCAATCCCCAGTACCGCAAAAAAAAAAAAAAAAAAAAAAAAAAAAAAAAAAAAAAAAAAAAAAAAAAAAATACACAAA
>PVLC010010006.1:0-52040 GCA_004027655.1 Graphiurus murinus
TTGCGGTACTAGGGATTGAACTCAGGGGCATTCTACCTCCGAGCTATACCCCCAGCCCTATTTTTTATTCTTTTTATTTTGAAACCGAGTCTCACTAAGTTGCGGAGTGCCTCACTAGGTAGCTGAGGCTGGCCGCGAACCCGGATCCTCTGGTCTCAGCCTCCCGAATGCTGGGATTACAAGCGTGCGCCACCACGCCCGGCTCTAAGTGTGTTTTGAGAGCAATTTCAGTAGAATAAGCTAGAAGATTTGAAATGGAATTGGTTAACAGAAAGAAGATTCTAACATCATTATTATTATTTGCCATTGAAAAATGGTGTTTCCATTTACTGAAATGGAAAAGAATGTAGCAGAAGCAGTTTGATATGAAGAAGGTAAGATATCATTTTTATTTATTTATTTTGCGGTACTGGGGATTGAATTCAGGGGCATTCTATCTCCAAGCTACACCCTAGCCCTATTTTTTATTCTTTATTTTGAAACAGGGTCTCACTAAGTTGTGGAATGCCTCACTAAGTAGTTGAGGCTGGCCTCAAACCCGGATCCTCCAGTGTCAGCCTCCCAAATGCTGGGATTACAAGCGTGCACCACCACGCCTAGCTCAGATATCATTTATTGACATTCCAATTTTGAAATATCTATGAAATATATCTAGGTGGGAATGTTAAGGAGACCAATGGAAATACCAGACTAGAGTTTAAAGGACAGATACATTTATAGGTTTGAATTCCGGAGAATAGTTAGAATTCTACAGAATTTGTTAAAAACCTATGAGACTAGACACAATAATGTCATTTAAATCTATACATAAATGAAGATAACAGAACTAAAGTTTTGAGTCAGGAGCCCACCAATATTTAGTTAGAGATCTGGGAGAAAACGAGACCTGGTAAAGGAAATTTTTAAAAATTCAGACAGTAAAGGAGGAATAAATTCAGGGGAATTGGTGTCATGGAAGGCAAGTAAATTTGTGTTCTGAGAAGGAGGGAGATATCAATAGAAATAACTTACATATGGTCCCCACTGTGTATAGTCACCATTCTAAAGAGTTTATATTCATGTTCACTTTTTGAATCTTCACAGCAACTCTATGACACAGGTATTAGTCTAACTTCTCAGTTAAGGAAATGGAAATCTCTGAAAATGGAAAAGTCAGTTAAATTGCACAAAGTCTTACAGAGGTTAATCTTGTAAACTGAATCCAGGAAATCTGTCTGCAGGCCATGCATTTGTCACTATTATTATTATCTACGGGACCTCAACTGCATCAAATGATGCAGATCAGAAGGATGAGTACTGAGAACTGACCCATGGATTTTGTCCTGGATGTTGATAAGAACCATTTCAGTGGAGTAGTTATTGTGGTTATTTGGTTGTCATCTGTTCTCAATAGAGAATATGAGTTAAACCAAAGACATAGCAAATATGGACAAGTCTTTCTAGGAATGCTGCTAATGCAGCTATATTCTACTCTCTTAGATTTGTATTGGTTAACTTTGTAAATTTAGATAATGAAATAACATCTTTATTTCCCTTTTAAAGAACTATATAGTATCTCTTGGCATTCTATTTTGTAAGACATAGATATAACACTTTTGTTCATTTTTTTCCGTACACTAACAATTTCCAACCTCAGTCATCTGCACGTCTATTTTTATTTTTATTTCATTTTCATTGTTCATAAAAGTATTATTCTGTTTTGTACACATAAATGATTCTTACACATCTTACCATAGGTTGATTCCAAAAGTTAAAAAATAATGGAATATTTATATAATAAAGATACATTTCATAATATGTTCTACAGAATCAAGACATACCTGATTCCTTCCTTTTTGAGGCCTTTCTGAAAATCTAGAGAATATTTATATTTTCTTGAATTTACGTACAAAATGGCAGATAATTTTGATTCTGGGCCATAGTTCATTTTATGATGCTTCCATGGCATCAGTCCAAGCCAACTAAGACATCCTGCATGTGAGCATCTTTCTTCTGGGATTGATAATTTATAATAGTTTAAAATGATTCTTGCTTATTCGGAAGTTTAGTTTTTTTTTGTTGTTGTTGCTATTGTTTTGTTGTTTGTTTTTGCCTGCAAAACTGTCTGGCTGTTGAATGGTCACAGAGAACAATCAACAGACATTTGTTTGTCATTTTGTTCTACAGCCATGTCATCTCATCTGGAACTTCTCAGTCTGGCTTTCCGCCTTTCTCTTCTATACTATTCCTTCCCCCATTGGTGAGACTTCTCGTATTCTTCATTAACCTTCCTCTCTTTATTCTACTTCTCTGAAATTTGTCAGTCTCTCTTGTTCATCAATGGTTCTTGTACTCTCTCCTGTTTTCCTTCATGTTATGAACTTAAACCTTTGATATTTCTTCTTCAACACATTAGAGAATTCACATTAGGGAGAAAGGAATAACATATATATTTGGGTCTCAAAAGGCATGGAGATATTCTTGGTTTTAACAATTTTTTCTCCTTAAAACCCAAGTCAGTTACCTGAGATCAGCTTTCTGGATATAAATATAACTATTTTATTTATGCTCTATCTTTTCAAAAGAATTATGAGATTGTAAATATCAGACTGATATTTAATTTAGAGAATTTAAGATAAGATATGATTTTGGACATAAATCTAAATAAAAACAACAGTGAATCACTGTTTTCATTTAGTTTTACAACTGCCATCTTTCTTTAAATGTGAAATGTGTATCACCATAGAGCTGTGACTCAGGAAAACTAATTTGTAACTCATCATTTATTTAAAATTTCTTTAAAATGTACCATTTATGGGTTTTATGGGCATTTTCTCCCAAACGCTAGAAATTAGGTTTTGATAGCTACTTGATTTTAGTATTTATAAGGAATTTTCTGCTCAAATAGAACACTAACGGTATAGACTTTGTTATTTTACTTGTGATTTTATATCATATTAAGTTATTATATATTAATCTGTTTTCTACTGAATACTCTAGTTCAAAATTTCAACTTCTCACATTATAATGGAAAATGCAACTGTCTCAAAAACTATAATAATCATATAAATACAACCATTGAATTATTATTTTCATGTAGTTAAATTCAGATGGAAAACCAAATTTTAATCAGGGGATAGCTAGGTGCGCACAGAATTGGATCTAGGTGAGTGCACATTTTGGCAACTGTAATAGTCTTGCATATGAGACTCTAACCACTTATTTAAGTTCTATCTTCATTATAAAGCACACTTTCATCATTTGCCTCTTCCTATAATGTGAATAGGAAAGAGTACTTACCATGCATACTGCCTCCCCCTTTATGACTGACATCTTAGCATCATAAAATAGATTTTTATGGATAATCCTTATCATTTGATTTATATTTTAATACTTTTATTGAGTCATTGTAATTATATATCATGGTGGTTTTCAAGGTGATAAAAACATCCATGCACACAGCACTTGGTATGATTCCCTCTGTATCTCACTCCACTCCCACCACCCCCCATACATGTTAGTGAGATTGATAGTTATACCTTCTTATATGGACATAGCATTATATGAATTGTTTCCTTCATCAGTCCTCCTTTTTCCCTCCCCCCTCCTCCCTTCTCCTTCCCAATTCCCTTCTTTTCTCCTCCCTCCCCCAATCCCTTCCCCTGTTCTGATGGTCTTTCTCCTCATTTATCTTAAGACCCTTTTGTTTCCTATTTTCTCTTTAGCTTCCACATATGAGAGAAAACATAAGACCCTTGACTTTCCAAAACTGGCTGATCTCATTTAGCATAATATTCTCTAGTTTCATGAATTTTTATGCAAATGGCATAATTCTGTTCTTTATGGCTAAGTAAAATTCTTTTGTGTGTATATATACCACATTTTTATTATCTCTTCATCTATTGACAAACACCTACGTTGATTCCATAATTTGGCAGTTGTGAATTGTGCTAAACAAGAAATCTAAAGAAAATTTTTCATAAGATAGATTAAAAAAATCATCCTTTCTCCCTGCAAGGATGAGGGGCAGGCTTAACCAAAGTTAACATGGGAAATATTTTGAGACCCAGCCACTCTTTAAAAACATGAAATGATTGAACTGATAATTATCTTTGTTTGCTATAAAGTAATAGCAATTATAAAGACTCAACAAAATACCCTGCATATATAATTATTTTATAAATGTGATAATGACCATTTTAATGAATATATACTAAAATAGGTTGTTAACATATTCTCTGGTGATTACAACACTTTTTTTAAGTCTTTGGAAGTATTAAATAATCCAGTTTTTCACTAATCTGGGTGGTCTTTGCTTAAATTAGTTTAAATTTTGTGGTTAAAAAATAGTTACGTCCATTCTTCTGGATATAGTTTTTTAAAGGTGGTTGTACTAAAATAAACCTTTGTAATGGAGCTCTCAATGTACTGAGATGTAATTTCATTCCATACTGAAAATTGTAAATGGAAACAGTTCCATGGGACAGTGTAGTGTTCTAAGATATGTGTAAGTAAAAACATTGTGGAAAATATATGATGATACTGTGAGAGAAATGTGAGCCTGGTTTCCTGAGGGGTTTTTTCTGTTTTGTTTTGTTTTAATCTTTAAGTTTGACATTCCTAAAAGAACAAGAGACTTTGATAATGGAATATCTTATCCAGGCATCTCTCTTTTTAGTTACTCCTCTGAGACCTCACAAAAGCCGACCATGCAGGCGGTCTTATTAAGTGTCTATAGAAACTTAAGATAAGATGGAAGTTATAATATATTTTCAGACTGCATTTCACTCTTGGGATAAATTATTGCAATAACATGTCTGAAATGCATTTTAGGTACCCAGCTACTAAAAATAAGCATTTGTTAGAAAAAGCTAAATTTCTGACTCATTTATGAATTAGTGAGTAACTTTCTTCAGTGAATTCTCAGCAAAATCTATGTACAGGGGTCAAGTATTTGTCATATATTCTGAAGTTCATAGAATCATAAAATATTTTAAGTATTTTTCGAAGGAACATTCAGTTTCAAGATATAAAAGATGTTATTTGCAGAAGTGTATACTATCTCTTTCTTAGAGTTATTAACTTGCCAGTTATCATTTTATAAAAGTTTGTAAGGCTCCTGCAGAAGGGAAAATCTTTATAGTAAAGGAAAGCCTGGTTTAAGGAAATCTTAATTCTGAATATATGGTTTTATTTCTGTCCCAAGCAATCATAGGACATATAGTGTAAGTAGAGTTTAAAAATATATTCAATTATAATATCTCTTAGGTAATTTCTTCTCAGTTTTTTTTTTCTTTTTTAAAAGAAAATTACTTTATTAGGGCATTGCAACTCTACATCATAGTAAGGTTCAATGTAATGAAAACATACATGCACACAACTCTTGGTATATTAACCTCCCCATCTCACCCTGCTCTTCCCTCCTTTTTCTCCACCCATGTTAGTGAAATTGGTAGTAATACATTCATATATTGCCATCGTATTATTTGAACTGTTTTCTTCTTCAATCTGCTCTTCCCCTCTGTATTAGTCAGCATTCTCACTGCTATAATCCTAAGACCTGACCATGTAACTTAGAATAAGGAAGATTTATTTGGTCATGGTTTGGAGATTATGAGTTCAATCCTTGTGAGGCCGAGTACTGAGACTCTCAGAACATGGTGGTGGGAAGCAGGCAGAGGAAGAGCTCAGGGCTTCAGTCTCACATCATACAGGCTGGAAGCAAGAGAGCAGAAATGGGAGGAGGAACCATATCTAATCACCAAAACTACAGCCCCAGGGACCCACTCTCTCTCACCATACCCTATCAGCCCAGACCATCATCTAGATATATCCACTGCTGAGATTACAACCTAGCCCTTCCTCCAACATTGCCACCCCTGTTTACATGAAGGCTAGGAGGGTATTCTATTTTTTAACCATTACACTCTGTCTCTGGCCTGCTAGACCTTATGGACACCTCAAAATGCAAAGTGTATTTAAACAATCTCCAAGAGTTTTCAAAGTCATAATAGTTCAACATCTCTCAAAAGTCCCAAGGCTCAAAGTCCACTCTGAGACTCAAGACTTATGAGCCCCTATAAGAGAAAAAATAAAAAGCAATTTACATCCATCCAATATAAAGTGGCAAAGAGTAAATGTTTGCATTTCAAAGGGGAAGAATAGGGCCATAGAGAGAAGGAAGTAATGGGACCAAAACTATCAAAATCCAGCAAGACCAGCATTTCATCCTGAAGTTTCATTTCTGGAATCTGGGGGCACACAGTAGTGAGAAGGGATCTCCAGTGGACTTTGGCAGCCCCGCCCCTGTGACCTGGTTGATTGCAACTGGCAATGTACTCACTCTTCCAGCCTGGCCCCATGGCTTGCAGCCATTCATTCCATGTTTCTGGCATTCTTAAATCTCGGGGGTTTTCTTGCAACCTTGGTTTCACCTTAACATCTTCACATATTGTCCCATTTGGGCCTGCTTGCAGTGATTCCAACTCTCCCACACATTGCCTGGCTTCCCAAGCCTTCCTTTGAAGTGTAGGTTTAAGCATCCATGACCCCCTAGGTAATCATGCCCTCTTTAATCACTACTGCTCAGCCCTTTTCAATCACACCTAGAGAGCCTGCTTCATCCAGGCCAACGCTGGACCCAATTCCATCAGCTGCCTTCATCATGGCCATTCCTGGCCCTGCCTCCATCATAGTCACCTCTTCCTCCTTCCTGTCAGCCATCTTAATTTCTTCCACAGTATCATCTCGCTGGGTCCCAGCTTTATACATGCCTTTCTAGCCAAACTGCAAATCTATAAATTATCTTTGCTTTACTTTCCACTCCTAAAATTTCATGTACAATTTACTGAATGGGTACATAAATATTCATAATGCAGTTTGGAGACTTTTCTGTTTTGAGATTTCCTCTGCCAGTGTAATCATTAAATTTAGCCTCATACAAAATTTCAGGACGTGGGCAAAATACCAATAAGTTCTTTGCCAAAGGGTAACACACATGGCCTCTAATACATTTTCCTATGGAGTCTTCTTTGCCCTCCAATATCTCCTGAGCACAGTCTCTACTGTCCATCTTTCTAGCCACATTCTGACTCTTCCAATTTACTCATACAAAACAGTTCCAAACTCATAATCCACATGGACAGACTTTGATAAAGCTGTGACCCCACTCCTCTGGTACTAATTTCTGTCTTTGTCAGCATTTTACTGCTATAATCTAAAAAACTGACCATACAAATTAGAAGAAGGAAGATTTACTTGCTCAAGGTTTGGAGATTTTGAGTTTAGTCCATATAAGGCCAGGCCAGGGATCACAGATCTCAGGGCATGATGACAGAAATGAGAGAGAGAGAGAGAGCACTCAAGGTTTTGCTGTCACATCATGGAAGCCAGAATCAAGAAAGAGGTCAAGGGGAGAAGGAAAACTATGTAATCCCCAAGGCTGCAACCCCAGGGACCACCTTCTCTAGCTACACCCTACCAGCCCAGGCCACCATGAATTTACCCACTGCTGAGATTATAACAAGGCCCTGCTTTCAGCATATGTAAAGACTAGGGAGGCATTCTATTTTCAAACCTTTACATCCTCCTCCCTCTCTCCCTCCTTTAACCCTTTCCCTCTACTCTACAGGATTCTCTCTCTCTCTCTCTCTCTCTCTCTCTCTCTCTCTCTCTCTCTCTCTCTGTTATTTAAAGCCCCTTAGGTTTCCAGTTTTCTCTAACTTCCACATATGAAAGAAAACATACAGAACATACAACCTTTGACTTTCTGAGACTGGCTGATTTCACTGGGTATAATAAGTTCGTAGTTCCATTCATTTCCCTGCAAATGATATAATTTTATTCTTCTTTATGGCTGAGTAGAATTCCATGTGTGTATACACTATATTATCTTTGCTTATTCATCTGTAAATGTATGCCTGGGTTGGTTCCATACTTTGGCTATTATAAATTGTGCTGCTATAAATATGGAGATACATGTATCACTTTTAACCTTATGATATATGATTACAATGCACCAGTAAAAGTATAAAATAAGAAATAAATCACACAAAAAGTCTTCCATGATCTAGTAAGCAAAACAATAACTTGTTTTTTATATTTGGGGATTGAAATGGGGGGGGAAGCATTCATCTTTGAGCTACATCCCTAGTCTGTCTAGCCTTTTCTATTTTTATTTTGATACAGGTTTCTTAGGCTAGCCTTGAACCTGAGATCCTCTTTGTCTCAAATCCCCAAGTACAAGTACTGGGATTACAAGTGTGTGTTCCCACACCTGGCCATAATAATCATTTAACCCAGGGAATCATACAGGGCACAGAGGAGGATATAGTTCATCTTTTCTTCACTATGACTGGGGCATTCACTGGGGAGGGATAGAATGGCTGGAGTGTCACAAACTGCTGGGAGCAGAGCATCTTCCACAATGACTTCTTTACTCACTGGTCTTATAGCTACACAAGTCCACTCCAGCAGAAAAGTCTCAAGGACTTTGTACTGTTTATATGATGAATCTGTTAGTTGAAGCAGCCATAAACCCACCCAAATTTAAATGGGATGGATAGGAAAAAAGATCTTTCCTCTCAATGGAAAGAATATCAAATAATTTCTTATGTATCTGTGTTTAGACTGTCAGAGGGTGTGATAAGAAACTAGAGAGGTAGACAGAGGCTCATTTATGGAGGCTGTGAATTCTATGCGTAGACATACTTTCTGAATGTAAAGGAAAATTGCTTTAGAGATTTTAATAGAGCAAAAATGAGGTATAATATTTATAACTTAAAAAGATTGTCCTGGTGGCAAGGTAGCTCTCATTTCTATTTTTGTTGACTAATTGAATGATGATGGATTTCAATAAAAAATGATGGAAACAGATGAGTTGGAAGAGAAAATACAAGGTGGAGAGGGAAAGGTTCAGCTTTGGCCTTTGGAGGTTTGCGATTTTAATGACTTCTAAATGGTGTTTTTTTTGATGTGACTCTAGAGTCCAGGAAAGTGGCCAGGGCCAGAGATAAAGACTGGGAACATTAACTTAGCAATGCTTTATTGATTGACACAATAGAAATGGAAAAGGTTACTCAGGGAAAGAGTTTAAAACTAAGGGAAAGGAGAACTCAGCCCAAAACTCTGGGGATCACAAACATTTATGGGCAAATTTAGTGAGTGAATAAGGAGAATGCTCTTTTGTTTTGCAGTATAGCTTTCTCTACTTTCTTAAAGGCAAATTGTTTTTCTGTGGAGAAAGTCCTCATTCTATGAGACATTTTATCCTTCTCTTTCAAATTGTTTGCAAACTTTAGAATATGAATTTAACACAAAACTCTTTGAAATATACTAAACTAATAAATATCCTCTATTATGGCATGTCAAATATATTTTCATTTAATTAATATGTTATAAAGCAAAATACAAATCCTGAATTTAGTTAACTTTTTTAGTTATATACAGTGTTGAGAGTTACAGGTTCTAGAAGGTCCACCCAGTTTGTTTTTTGGAAATAATGACCCTTGAATGTCCTATTGTGGTGTTTTCTTATGATTCTTTCTATGGCTAGGTCCTCCTGGAGTTCTTATTGTTGAATTTAGAGTGCACAGATGGGGATTAATTTCCTGGAGAATAAATCTTAGTTATTTTCAATAAATCATATTACTAAGTTAATTTTAAACATGGAGACCAGAAATGAGAATTAAAAGCTCAGCCAGTATATTTTTTGAGGCCATCCTGTGAGCTTTGGAGTAATACCAAAAGTGATAGAACCAAAGGATTTGGATCTGGGGAGTCTACCAAGCACATGAGAATGAGATAATTTTAGGGCTTGAGAAATTCAGGATATTGTGATGTACAGGACTTATTTGAATATTTACAAAGCTTCCAGTAACTCTCCAGAGTACATGTGAATTCCACTGCATTTGTGTTTTACCTGTTATAACCCTTATTTCTACCTATCTGTATTCTAAGTGATGTTCAATTGAATCCTCATAAAAACCATAAGTGGATAAAGGTATCACCCTTATTGAACAGATGAGAAAATGGCACAAAGAGCAAATGAGCTAAGATCCAGCAAGGGCAGTGTGGCTCTAGATTCTATTCTATTAATCAATGTGCTAGAGCTTTACTACCAGCATTTCAGTATATTAATTCACAGAAAATATCTAGTACATTACTTTTTGCATACCTTCCCAATATTTGCATATTTTTCCTTCCAAGCTTGAAGTAAATTCAGTTTCTACTGAATATCCAATTATATGTCAGAATCCATGCATGAGTTGAGGGGTTATATTTCTGAGTGAAACAGTCATCTTTGCTTGCCCAAAACTAATTTTTCCAAATTAAATCTTTGAAGCACAGTGCCACTATATGGTAAGTGGTCAATAAATGCCTTTTTAATGATTTATTGTTTAATTGCATAAATAAATACTGAGGTGGTTGCATAAATTAATATTAAATAAACAGAATACTGAATGAAGTCAAATTCCTGAAAATCTCCATCTATTTACCACTTTAAAAACCTTAGTAGTATGAAGTTGCTTTCTTACTAATTCATTAATTCAACATATTCATAGTATTTATGTATTTTATAAAAGAACTATTAGATTAAGATCGTAAAGTCTACTGCATGAAGTTGGACTTGACTATTCCTGAATATTCATCCTCCCAGTATTTTCTGTTCCTTTCTCCACTCCTTGAATGTTTATATAACTAGAATTGGACTTTTGATTTTTCCTTTTCTCTCTTCTTGCACTACACCAGGGATGTATAGCCTCCTCTTCTTACCCTCTTTTGTATGTAATTATATAGTGCAATTCAAACCAGAGATACAGGAGTCATCTTAAATTTTTCCCTTTTCTTTCAATTCCAGTGTCCACTATTTTGACTTAATCATTTGCTTCTGTTTCCTCTGCCTCTGCCTTCATTCAGGCCTCCCTCAAATCTGGCCTGGTTCCCTATTTGGCCTCCCTCCTTCCAGTTTTGCTAAATTTCCCAACCTCATTTCTTCCTCTATTTTTCTTTATGTGTTGAAGGAAGAGTGCAGCTAATCTAGGAAGGTATCATTTATTTTGCAGTTAAAACCTCTTGGTAATTCCCCACCACAGTCAGATAAATGCCAAATTTCTTAGTAAGTCAGTGTGACTCTCTGTGTTCTTATGGGATAAATAGTAGGTGCAAAAGTAATATTTCTAAAACCAATACATAAGAAAAGATATCTAAAATGGCCACAGCACTTAAATACAAATTGCAATAATTCGAGTATCACCTGCTTTAGTAGAGATTTTTTTGGAAGAAGCTTGATAGTTGCCAAAGGAGAGGAAGTTGATACATGTGTGGCATTAAGGTGTATTTTGATGATTTCTTATAATCCCCATGTTCATTATATCTGGGGCAAACACACACACACACACACACACACACACACACACACACACACATACACATACACACACACATGTACACATTACTTTTGCATAGAGATTCACTATAGGAATCACTACAAAAGAAATAGAACCTTCTAGAAAAATCATGCATGGAATTATTTCCATCTTCTTAACAATGTTTTTATGAGAGTATAAAGAGAAATCAATGTTTTAACTTTAATTCTAATTCTTCTTGAATTAATAAGCTTTGTTTGGATCCTGGCCTAGGATTTTGAGACTAACACAGGGCGTCACAGGATAAAAACAGTAGTGTGACTGGGGATCCAGGAGTGACTTGTATAAAATATACACCATATTCATTAGTCTCAATTAAAATGTTAAACATTTAATAGTAATATTTGATTGTGAATACAGTTGATAAATACTGAAATCATTTTACCCTTTAAAATTGTTTTGTTTATTCCAGATTTCTAAATAAAGTGACTTGTTGAATGAAGTTTTTTTTTAATGTTTATATATCACAATTCTAACTAGCATCTGCTGGAAGTATTTACTTGAAACTGGAAGAGATAATATTCTGTAGGCAGTACAAAAGAATTACTATAATATCCTTGGAATCTTCATAAATCCACCGGGCAATGAAATGATAGCCAAAGAAGCATAAAAATATTTCCGCTGATAATCACCTTCTAAGAAGACAATACGGTATAAAAGAACATAGCACAGAAAATTTGAAATTTATAAATTTAGGAATCCTCCCACTAATTTCCATAGTGGCTGAACTACTTTGCAATCCCATCAACAGTGTAGAAGAGTTCCAATTTCCCCATATCCTCGCCATCATTTATTGGTATTTCACTGCTTGATGATTGCCATTCTGATTGGAGTTAGATGGAATCTCAATGTAGTTTTGATTTGCATCTCCCTAATTGCTAATGATGTTGAACATTTTTTCATGTATTTGTTGGCCATCTGTATGTCTTCTTTTGTGAAGTGACTATTCAATTGCCCATTTATTGAATTTTTTTGAGTGTAAAGTCTTTAAGTTCTTTGTATATATATTCTAGATATTAGTCCTCTATCAGAGGGATAGCTGGCAAAAATCTTCTCCCATTCTGTTGGTTTTCTCTTTAGACTCTTGAAGGTTTCCTTTGATGAGCAGACCTTTTTAATTTAATGCTATCTCACTTAATTCTTATTTTAAGTTCCTGAGCTTTGGGGGTCTTTTTGAAGAAGCTTCTACCTGTGCCTGTATGTTGGAATGTTGGACCTATGCCATCCTCTAGTAGCTTCAAGATTAGCTTCAGCACTATAATTTACAAGATGTATTACTTATACACATAAGTTTATGTTTAAAAGCCTTGGTCTTCATATTTGCCAGTAAGATATATAGTATCTGCTATAGAGGACTGTTCTGAAGAATAAATAAGAAAATAATATAAATTCTGATTACTTGATAAAGATAAAATAAAAACTATCATCTTTCTTCCCTCTTTTCACATGCTTGGAATAATACTCTTGGAATAATTTTCCTTGCTTAGAAGATGAAGATATAACATGCCATAGTTTGATAATACTACTTTGCATTGAATGTCAAGCAATTACAATCCATGATAGAGACTAAAAATACAAAAGTGAACATAGCATAATTCCTGCCCAAAAGAATAGCACAATCTGTTTAGAAGACAACCATTTATCCTAATGAATTATGATATAGTGTAGATATAACATCTAGGAGATATCAAGGAAATATTCAGAAAGGAGGCTCTGAAGTTTGGGATTGAGATTGGAGTTTAAAATATACATTTGTATCTGGGCACAGTGGCACATGCCTGTCATCCCAGTACTTTGGAGGCTGAGACAGGAGGATCACAGGTCTGAGGACAGCCTCACCACACAGTGAGACTCTCATGAACCTAGCAAGACTCTGTCTCAAAATAAAAATAAAATAGGGTTGTAAGTGTAGTTGGGAGGTAGAATGTTCCTAGGTACCAAAAAATTTTAAAAAACCTCACAAAATAAAATATACATTTGCTATAAAAGGAATGGATGATAGATTGGCTGACATCTGGGATGATGGTTTTGAAAATATACATTAAACAAATTGGGACATGTTCTCTATTTTGGAGTAGCGAGGGGGCTGGTGTGAAGCTCACCAAGTTCAGTGTTCATGTATGGCCCTATCAGTCTGAATTACATTATGATATATGACTATCATGCACCAATAAAAAGTGTATAGAAATAAAAAAGAAAAGAAACATTTTTAATAGTCTCAAATTTTGAGAGAGAGGACAGTGAGTGAACCTGTCTTTGAGAAGAAGGAATAGTGCCTGTTATATCAGAAAAGCTCAACAAGGTGAGGATTTCTAAAAAGGGGGCTGCTGATATCTAGATCAATGGTATGATGGACAAGGTGCTGGAAAAGGCATGGCTTAAGATGTTCACATTAGGCTGTCTGACTGAAAACTATTGCTTGCTTTTCTTCCTCCAAGTAGACATTTGCTGGTGATCTGCAGAACACAGCTTCTCTAATTTTATTATACATAGGAATCTGGGGATCCTGTTAAAATACAGATTCTGATTCAGGAAGTCTGGAATGGGACCTCAGATTCTGTATTCCTAACAAGTCCCAGGAGATTCCAGTGTTATTGGTCTGCAGACCACATTTTGAGCAGGAAGGCTCTAGTGATTAGTAAAAATGTGTAACTGCAGTGTAGAACTTGTTTACTTTGAGAAGCTTTCTTTTCTTATAATAAATGGTTGTTACACATGGGAATCTACACTGAAGCTGGAATAGGAAGTTCTGGCATTTGGATCCTGCTGTGTTTTGAACACCAGATGAGTTCCATATTTAAATAAATAAAAATTGTATATAGTTGTATCTTCTTCCCTTCCATACTCAGGAAAATGGAAAGCGTTCCCTTGATATTCCACCTTGCCAGAAAGATGATAAGATACTTTCTTTAGAAGAAATCACAGTGAGTCCCAAAACATTTATTTCTCTTGTGCTTTTGTTTCTGACATTTTTCTTTCCCACCCATTAGGCAGGAAATTTGACAACATTTGACAAATTTCAGGGGGAAAGATACAGTCATCAACTCAGATGTCTGCAAACTCCTTTATTGGTCTTTAGACTCTATTTATTCACCCCTACTTGCCTCAGAGCTGTGTCTACATGTCCCCTGTGTCTGTTTTACTAAAGTGCTTCAAGTTAACTGTGCCCACACACCTGCCTTGTCACTAATCTATTATAAACTTAAGTCTTGGGAAATGGTGTTCCAAGTTCTATGGGGAGAAAATGTTTTCTGCATCCTAGAGAGACAGAGACAAAGAAAAATGTTGGGAAAAAACAGAAGGCACTATTAAAAATCAAAGATTTGGGGTCAGATCAAAAGAATTATGAGATGAAGAGAATGGCCATGTAAGAAGTTGAGAGAGAAAAATGTAGAGAAAGGGAGGAGGATATGGAGAGAAAGGATTTGTGATTTCTGTCCACCCTAGATTATCATTGATTTTAAGATTGAAGTAATAACTTAATTTTTGGATAACTGATTGTAGACACTCAACAAAGCCTCCATATTGTCTGCCTGTCTTCAAATGAGAAAAAAAAAGAAATAGGGAATGGTAAAAGACATTTAAATGTTATTACAAGGGACAGAAAAGTACATTGGCAACACAACTATAATTAGAACAGCAATTTACAAAATAATAATTAAATTATACATCTCTACACATGAACATACATGTACATACACATCTGCACTATTCCTTGAACATTTTACAGTATTATAGGTATTATGAAAACCTTGTATTTTACCCATTGGCCTACAGAGTCAGAAAAATAATTTAAAAAATTGTTCTTCCAAGGACCCTATGGTTCTAGATCTATAAACATCTGGTATTGGTAGAGACATATGTAATTACAGGCCAAACATGTTGACCAGGCAGCTGTTAGAAATGCAAATATATAAAACATGGTCTGTTAATAGCTTAGATCATGAAAAATAAAAGAAAAATTGAATTGATCAAAACAATAAGTTAATTGATGCAATAGTATTTTGTTGTTCTCTGTAGTATAAATAGACTCAGACTGGTGATGTTGCTCCATCAATAAACCAACTATAGTGAATATTAGCTATTTTCAATATACTAAGCGTTTGTGGCAGTAGTACTTGGTAAAGTAACTACTTTCTACAGGTTAATAATAGTAAAATAAATTTCTTATATTACCTACTATTTTTTTAATATTCTTAATTTCATTTAAATTCCTCGTGCACACATCTGTCAGACTCAACCTTTCATCAACTCACAACCTACCTTGATTCATTTATTATCAACCATTCCATACTCCTAATTCTACTATTGATTATTTTGGATCAACTATTCAGTAGCATTATATAACAGATTCCAAGATACAGATAGACCTGAAGTACAGTTCCTTTTTAATCTAGTCACAATTCAACATAATTATCAAACTTTACAAATTAATAGTGATGTCTTAGTTTCATTAAATATCCAGGTACTGATATTTTGTCAATTTTCTCATAAATGTTTAACAATTGTTTTTATGAGTCTGTATCCACATAAGATTCTTTGTATGTGACAATAAATTCTAGGTTCTTTTAAGACTCTATAGGTTTTCTCTCAATTTTTTTCTTGAAACTGTTTTGTTAAAGAATTCAATCATTTGTTGTGTTGACCATTCCAAAGTCTATGTACTATTATTGTATTCCTGAAATACAGGTCGTTGAAAAAATGTCTCTGTTGTCCAACCAAAAATTGTTAATGAATACTCCCTATTACTACAATTATGCTATTGATTTGGTGATATATTATTTATTTTTCAAATATATTAGTTTTCTTTCTTAATAAGAAAAAGTAGGCAAACCGTCAGCATCTATGATAGTCTTGGTATATTTTATCAAACTAAGGAAATACCAAGAATTTTTTTTCCCTAAAAATGGATCTCAAAATATTTTGTCTCTTTTTTGTCAAAATAAATGTTTCAAATGTACATTCAGGGAAATTTTCAGATAAATTCCCTATCCTTTTTAATAATTCAAATGAAGAGATTATCCTGAAGAAATCTTGCTATGTTTATAAGTTTAACTGAAATTAATGTTTCTGTTACATTGGAAGGTAAAAGAGGAGTTGGAGAAATTGAGAGATTTAATATGGGTCTAGGAGAAGATGAAACGCTGTGTGACTTGGTGTCATTTCTATCTCTTTAAAAGTCAAGAAAAGTTGGTATGACATCCCCATAGGAACTATAGTGGCAGGAAAGGCTCAGAAAAATAGCGAAGTACTAATAATGTTGGGTAATGGTAAGCATGCTCCTCTTCCCTAGAAAATTTATTATTTGGCAAAGACAATAGAACATAGGGTGTAAATGTGAGAACATATTGAGGAGCTCCTGTAATATTAACATTTACTTAGAATCTGCTACTAGTATGCTGTTTGTTGTATCTCTTTGGACTTTTCTTCCTTCACCTATACAATCAGGAGATAAACTTAGATATATTTTGTTGTCCTTTCTCGTCCTGAATGTCCATTCTGGAGAATGAACAAGATAAGCAATGAAAATTTGTCATTCTTCTATTTCAGAGGTGTGGTGGGAAGTGTTGAGTGTTGAGTTAGTGTAATAAATATGGGACTTTAAGGAGGACATAGATGCAAGTCAGTGTGCAGTGGTCTGAACAGCATTCCTGGGTATTGATTGTTCATCTGTAATAATTGAAAAGGAAAAGGAAGAAGTAAACTCTTGAAGTTTCAAATTCCTATCACCAAGGGAAATGTGATCCTATGAATAGAAATAAAGATATTAAGGGTAAGAACAAATTAGATAAAAGTATGTAAATAGTGAGTTTGCTGTGATGAGCTTGCAGATCAGTTAAAGAATGCATAAACATGTTTCAAGTAGAAAGTATACCCTTTGTGGGGAAAAATGGTACCTCTCAGAGTTGGTAAAGGAAGTCAGCATGGTGGTGCATACTTGTAATCCCAGTACTTGGAAGGCTGAGACAGAAGGATCACAGGTTGGAGGCCAGCCCAGCAATTTAGCAAGACCCTCAGCAACTTAATGAAACATTATTTAAAAATAGTGTTGGAGGTATAGCTCAGTAGTAGAACACACCTGGGTTCAATCTCTAGTACCGAGGAGGAAGGGAGGGAGGGAGACAGAGAAAGAGAGAGAGAGAGAGAGAGAGAGAGAGAGAGAGAGAGAGAGAGGAAGAAAGAGGAGGAAGACAAGAAGGAGGACGCGGAGGAAGAGGAGGGAGGACTTATTCAAGGAAAGAAAATGGACAAGAATTTTGATGGACAAATCAGTTGCGCGTACTGATAGGATAGTCTGTGAAACAGAAAAATTAAGAAAATGTAAGGATCTACATGGTCAAATTTAAACACATTATAAAACAGTGAAAACTGAACACATTTCTAATGTTAAGATAAGTTTCACAGTGCAGGGGAAGCATGGAAGAAGTTACAGTTCAAGGTATTACAGTAAGAGGACTTGGTAGAAAAGAAGCAGCAGCTAGTATAGTATTGTTTTATAATATACCAGCAAACACACATGTGCTGTGAAACCAAACTGATTTTAGCTAAATCACTTAACTTCTCTGGATTGTTTTGTTGCTTTTTCTGGTTCTATACTAGGAATTATGTTATGGTATATCTCTAAAACATGGAGGAAAATCAGTGAGGTGGTTTCAGTTCCCTGAAAGAAAGTGTGGTGTTTGATTATCATCTTTACTGCTTATGTTTGTGTTCCAATTAGAAATTTTTGAGGCAAACCACATTAGTTGAATTTTAGGTGGTTCTCTTACACTTAAATTGACAAGTTAGCTGAGGAGGTCACCAAATATTTTTTCTCAGTTTTTGAAATTAATATTTCATTGCATTGAGGAAGATTTTTTTTTAATTTTTTCACTTATTCTCTGACATTATTGTTACTGAGGAAGTTTGCACAGTTGTAGCTAGTTGTCACTTAGCTAACTTGGAGAATGCTTTACAAGTAACAACGCAAGTGCTTTGTGAACCTGAAATTCCCTCCATCTGAGAGCATATTACTGTCAAGGCAGGCAATTTTAAGGACCTGCATGTTCTACCAGACTAACTCAGAGGAGTAAAAATTAATTTAGGAAACAAATCTTGATACTTAGCAATCTTTCCTTTGATAGAAATACCCTCTGCTGGTCAGCAAAGCAATTGTATCAATTGCAGCAGGGATCCCTGTGGCCCTCCCACTGCTGTTTCCTCTGCGTACACAGTGCCTGGGTTTCTGTGTAGCCATCACAATTCACCTGGGCCTGTTGGATCTAACTCTATCTTCAGAACACTAATTCCCCATTCTTAATAATTCAGCTATCAGTTTGTTACTGTACAAATTTGTATTTGGTTTATAAAGTGTTACTCTTCAAAACTTGGTTTATATAGTGCTATCTTGTGTGTCTTTGAACAAATAATTGATTTTGTGTGTGTGTGTGTGTGTGTGTGTGTGTGTGTGTGTGTGACTAGAGATTGAACCCAGGGGCATTCTACCTCTGAGCTATACCCCCAGCCCTATTTTTTATTCCTTATTTTGAAACAGGGTCTCACTAAGTTGCAGAGGGCCTCACTAAGTAGCTGAGGCTGGCCGCGAATCCGAATCCTCTGGTCTTAGCCTCCCAAGTATACAAAGAATTGATTTTTAAAAAAGCATTAGGAAATGTAATTCAGGAATGCCCAGAGGTGGTTACCACTGTTAAACTTGTATTTCAAGAATTTAATTCCACTTAAATTTCAATTTTTTGTAGACCTTTCTTTAGAAAAAATCTTTTATTTTTCACTTCCTTTAAAAATGTCTGCCTAGCATTAGAGACAAACAATATTATACACAAACCAGATTTTTAATGGTTTGCTTTTCAAAATGTCTAGTTTAAAAATGCAAATTAAAAGAGTTTACTAAAAAAAAAACAACTAGTGGCAGTCATTTCATATTCTTCTTTTCATTTTAACCTTAGGAAAGAAATTTTTCTCTCTTGTAAATGAAAGTTCAGTTTCCCTGGAGTTTTCACACTCAGTTACAAAGGTTGAATTTTTTGTAAGATGAAATAATACTATTAAAATATTATTATCACATAGTCATACTTTGAAGATCAGTAATGCCACATTGTATTACAAGGGGTATGTTGGATTATTTCATAGTGCATCCATAATCAAAGGTCATGGTGTATATGTTACATTACCATAATTTTCTGATTAAGTTATTCTTTATACATGTTTATATGTGTTCCAATTGCATTTCATTAACTCATAGTTTTCTTGTAAGTTTGTGCTTTCTTTCCATGTTCAAAGAATCTCTTTAATTCAATTTCTCTGTTTCTTCTCATACAGTCTGACAGCCAGATATGCAACTCAGTCTAATCACAGTGGAATTGCAACCAGTCAAAAAAAGCCTACTAGGTCAGTTAATATCTCTAATTTATTGCTTGCTAGTGGTATTCAAGTAAATGCCCAGTGATATTTTGTCGTATCACTCTAAAAATTTTAAACACTGACACAGTTCTGAATGCAAAGATTAGAGCACTGGATTCTTCTGAGTAGATTTCTAGAGTCTCAGGGACGAGCCCATGTGTGTTAGATGTTTAAATGGTTTTGGCTTCTTCTATTTCAGTTATATGTAGTGCTATATGCTGGGATGAAATCCACGTTCTAGGTTTAGAGCAAGTAAAGAAAAAATAACTAAAAAACGAAATTTTTAAGGCCTGTGATTCTTTTTAGGTCACAGGATCTGGAAGTTCTGCAATAAGATTGCAGTTGCATTCTGAAATGGGCAAGTGTTCCTTATTGTACATTTTAGGTCAACCTAGACGGTTCTCATCTATAAAAGCGTGAATTTCTGCTTCCTTACAACATATGTATTTTAAAGACACATGCAATAAATGACAGTATACTGTGCACTGTTTGAAAAATAATGGTAATGTGTTGGAAAAGTTTGATCTTTGTTAATGATAAGTTTATGGAGACATGATGGTAGCATGTGACAGCTGAGTGAAGCTGCAGTAAGTGTTTCGACCTCTGGTTGTTGTGTGACTCTACACACATTCTTACTCACTGGGGAAGGATCCCAAGGTGGTTTATTGTTATTGCTTCAGTAATGAATCCCACCATGCAATGCTTGGCCATAAACAAGGACTGCTTCTGATGCCTTGACCTGGAGGTAGGTGCCTTTCCTCTTGCCTTGGTTGTCTATATATATATATATATATATCCCATAGTAGCTAAAATAATTCTGGAGAGACAAATTTAAATAGGTATTTAATTTTAAATTACAACAAATGATATAAATTATGATGTGTAAGGAACAGTGACCTGCCGTGTACAATGAGCATTTTTATTACCTCTTCTAAGACTCATGAATGTATGATATATTTTAAATACTTTCTTTTAATAGAACTCTCTTTTTCCTTCGTCTCATTTACCTTTTTATTACTTTGATGAATGATCTGGAGGCTCTGGCTGCCTGTCAAATTAGGGTAATGAGGAGAGCAAATGTACTTTTTAATTTGCTTTAATTTGTTCTTCTGAGGACTGAAGATCGCTTGGCATCATGGGTCACAGTAAAGATTAAAATGCATTTTAATTGCTTTCTAGAAATGGGTCAAGTTTCATTGCAAGCAGGGCAGGTTTTATGACAAAATTTGTTTACGCTTGTGAGTTTGGAATGAACTTTCTAAGTCTATGGTTTTGTCTACAGAAATCATTCTGAGATTTATTATGATTGGAACATTTGGCCAAATTAATTAGTTGAGTTCATTCTGAGAGTGCAATCAGTGATACTGTGAATTCCCAGTGTCTATAGTTATTGTGCTATGGTTACAAACCCTTGTAGGTCTACTTGAGCAAGAGTCAAATGTTGGAGTCATTTGGAAAAGATTCTACTCTTGTGTGTGACACAACTTCTAATTAGCAAAATAGCTGAAGGGAATACTTATTAGCCATATGTATTTAAACTCTAAAACACAGCTAAGATTTGGAAACTATTAACTGTTTCAAGAAAGCACATTTCTTAAAGTTAATAATTGTGATTACTGATGTTCATTCCATTTTGCAATACCTGTCACTATTATTATAAAGTATATATATTTTGCTGGGGATGGTAGTGTACCTGTAATCCCAGTACTTGGGAGACTGAGACAGAAGGATCACAGGTTTGATACCAGTCTCCGCAACTCAAGGAGACTGTTAGTAACTTAGCAAGACCCTGTTTCAAAAAAATATAAATAAATAAATAAGTAAAGGGCTAGGGGTATAGCTTGGAGATAAAATGCCTCTGGGTTCAATTTCCAGTAAAAAAAAAATTAAGTATTTATATTTTAAAGATTTACTTTTTAATTATCTATGGAAGACAGGTAATATTATAAAGATGAGTCAACACTTGACTATAGTACCAAGTGGATTGTGAAATTTTTATTTCTAAGAGATATAAGCCATCTGTTATTTTTAAAATTTCATAAAAGAAATTTAAAAATAGTGCTATATTTATAGGTTTTGCATTGTTTTATATTTTTCTTTTCAAATAGGGACTTTCAGAGTAGTACACAGTCACATTCACTTGGTGGCAGCAAATACTAGAAAAGGCTTTGGCAACCTTCAATAGCCTGTTCTCTGAATAGATCTTAGAATGCCAATTTTAGTTCTCCATTTCTAGTACTTAAATTATATTCATTGAGCTTATCGTACATGTAATAGTCACAAAAAGTAAAATTAGGTACAATTTATGAAATAATCAGTAATTGAAAATTTAAAGGGAAAAACAGTAAAATAATAAATGATCCAAATTGATATTTAATAATGGTCCAAGTAAGATAGGTAGGTCATAACCTCCTGTCAAACTGCCTCCAATGATAACATGGACTGCGTGTATTTCCTCATGTCTTCTTGGTCTTCATGTATAAGGAGTAGCTGAAACTGCCTGTCACTGTAGATGATTTTGAAATTGTCATTCTCCTAACAGCAATTTTCTTCTGACACCTACATCCTTTTTTGTCATAACTCCTCTGTGATCAGGTGGACACCCTTGCCAGATCACCTACTAAAGTATAGTTACTTTTTTTTTTTTTTTTGCAGTACTGAGTATTGAACCCAGGGACATTCTACCTCTGAGCACCTCCAGTCCTATTTTTTATTCTTTATTTTGAAACAGGGTCTCACTAAGTTGTAGAGGGCCTCACTAAGTAACTGAGGCTGGCCACGAACCCGGATTCTCCGGTCATAGCTTTCCAAGTACTGGCATTACAAGTATGTGCCACCATGCCTGGCTGTAGTTACTTACTTTTGACAAGAGAGTGAAGGTTTCCTGTGAAGCAGCCCAGTCAAAATAATGTAGCCCATGATCTTGGTCTTGGTACCATATTTTTAATAGAGTAGCTAATGAGTTTAGATATTCAATAAATGTTTCCTATTTGCTGTTTGTTTAGTAACTTTATTCTTGTTATTAGTTTACAAGACTTAAGATATAGCTCCCTAAGGTAAACAAATACCCCATATATTGAAAAGAGCAACTTTACAAACAAATACTAATAGCAGATTAATATACTTAAAACCCAGTCAAGTGTTACTATTTCCCTTGCTCTTCTTATAATTGTGATAGTATTTTTAAGGCAAAATTGTATTCATCAGGAATGTAATAAAGATGACTTTTTAAAGTTAAAGGTTGTCTCATTTTAACTTTTCTACATTATTACTCATCTTTGGGGGCATGCTTACTGAAAAATGAAATTTTTTTTCCTGATTGTCTCTAACCTTGTGCTTAGCTATGTGTCACTTAGATCACCATTTTCTGCTAACTGGATTGTAGAACAGCTAGTACTATGGTTTTCCACTGCTCCTTATTGTTTGAGATGTACAGTAGTGATGTAATTTTTCTTACTCTATTTCAGGCTTCCAGGGCCCTCTAGGGTGCCAGCTGCAGGCAGCAGCAGCAAGGTTCAGGGAGCCTCCAATCTGAACAGGAGAAGTCAGAGCTTTAATAGCATTGACAAAACCAAGCCTCCCAGTTATGCAAATGGAAATGAGAAAGGTAAGCCTTCATCGAGCACATCATTATGGCCTGAGACAAATTCAGGTCTCCAGAATTAACCCACTAAAATCAGTTCCTGAGCAGAGGAGCAGCTGTTGGGATGGGAATGCGATCAGAGGACTTTCCTTTTGTCTCTAACTGCTCCTTCTGAATTCCAGGCTCCCTGGGGGATTTTCTTATCTGAAGAACATTTTAGGGAAATAGGCTCCTGTATTTTAAAGTGGTTAATTATATACGCAAGCATAAAATATGTTTCACAAGAATAGTTCCTCCCAGATGCATATGAATAGCATTTTCTTATGCCTTTCATGTTTTGTGAAAATTTATACTGAAATCATAAAGCTATCTTACATGTATTTGAATTCTTAGCTTCAGGTGACTTAAGTGCCATAAATGTTTTGGGCACTTATGGTTGGAGCATCAGAAGTTCAATTATAATTACGATAGGTATTTGTCTTTGAAAGCAACAGAATTCAGAAATAGTATTACCTCAGTTTTCTCCCAAAATATTCATGGTTGCATTGTTTTCTTGAAATGATGCATAATATAAATACTGAATTACAAAATCTTTAGGGGGAAAGGACAATTAGTGGAAGTCTGTGTGAAAGGCAGATTATAAAGGATCTGTCTGCCACTCAATTCTCTGTGATGTGCAAAGGGAGCATTTATAGAGATGTTGACTTGGTGATTGTCACTGCAGCACAAGGAGGGACAGAAGCTGAGTGTGTCATCTATGTCTGAATCATGAGGAAATTAAGAACCTGTACTATTGTAAGGAGCTTGACTGTTGGAGTGACTAGTATGTTCTGCTGGATTTTGGAATCGTTTTCAGATGGACAGAACTTTAAACTTCTCTTTGTGGTATTAGACCCTGCATGGAATAGTATATGAAATTAAAAAGTGACACACATATTTACTTGGTAGAACATTTGGAAGATTGACTTTAAATAATACAACGAAGTAGGAACTCTTTGGTACAGGTTAGGTAATTACAAATTTTTCAGTTAGATAAATAGACAGCTTTCTCTTATTCTGGCATAAACTAACAAATCTGACCTGTGAACCAAATACAAATGTGGTTCCTCTTCCCACTGAAACAAAATTGGGCAGACTCAAAACTAAAAACCCCTGAGCATAGAGCAGTGTCTTGATACCTACAATCACATAGGCACTTGGGGAAAATGGAAAAATAATGCAAAAAAAAGCTCTATATTTAGAAGCTTGAAGTTTGTCATTAAAATATACAATAAAGTTTTTGGATTAGAATCCTAAAAAATATAACTGAAGACTTAACAGTTTTCTGGCAGAGAAAGGGGATAACAGTTCTTCATTGGGAAAGCACTTTTCTCACTTTTTGACCTTCTTAGAAATTGTCTGTGATATATACAAAAAGTATTAGTTAGGGGAAGCTAACACTCTTACAAAAGGATGTGGAATGGATTGCCAACGTGCCCATTTTTTTTTTTTTTTCCTGATATAGAGATTTGTTTAGGAAAGTGAGAAATACACATTTCTTACATTTCTCCTAAAAAGGGAAAATTCAGGCCACCTCAAAAGTGAGAGAAGCCATAGTGTCCATTTAAACTATATAGAACCACAGTTATATTATTTTTTGTAAAAAATGACTAATAATGTTGATCGACTTGGAAATGCTTTAGAAATACTGACATTTTAATATCATAATGTATGTGAATTTTTCCATAATATTGCTATTTTTACTTCTAATGTCACAAAGTGATGTTCCAAAGGGCCAAGCATTAATATTTTTTTCTTGTTTAATTCTTTTATGGGTCCTTTGTAGTCTCACAGCATAATGTAGTTCACAGTGATAGTGACATACATACATACAGCACTTGACTAGCTTCACCTGGATCCTTCCCCATGCCCTCTACTTCCCCATATGTGATATTGAGATTGGCATTCATAATTTCCTATATGTATATTATGTCAGTGGAAGTGTTTCCTTCATTCCATGGCCACTCAATCTACTCTGTCTAGGAGTGCTAAATAAGAATGTAGCAATCTTTATAATGACCACAAGGTGGAGACAGATGTCATATGATTTGTGGTCTTTCATTATATAAAGCAAATTCCCTAGGTATATATATACAAAGGACAAGAATATTTGTGGTAAATCATTACTTTTAATTGTAAATAACTAAAAATTCCTAAAAATGTAAATTGTGTGATCTCATATTCATGTATTTATTATATATCAAATATAGATAGTAAATGTCTGTAAACTGCCAATAAGCTTAAATTGCATCATATGATATGATACAGCCACCTGAAATTTTTTTATATGCAACATAGCATTTGCTGTTAAATGTAGAATTACAGAGCCAGGTATGGTGTCACATGACTGTAATCCTAGTACTTGGAAGACAGTAAGACCATAGGTTCAAGGACAACTTCAGCAACTTAATGAGGCCCTCCACAACTGAGTGAGACCTTGTTTCGAAACAAAATATAAAATAGGGTTGAAGGTGTAGCTCAGAGGGAGAATGCCTCCGGGTTCAATCCCCAGTACTACACAGAGACAAAAAACATAGGGTTACTTTATGTCGTAGATACAATATTCTTGTTTCTTTTTGATCATATCATGTTACTTTATACTTTATGTTATCTAAATTATATGAACAAATAAAGCAATCATAAATATTACATGAAAAATATAATTTATTTTGTATCCAAATAATACATTTTTATTGAGGTGTGTGATTTAACCTTTTTGACATGAAAATTTTTAGTTGTGGCATACCATACAAAAATATAAGATTCCATGTGTCATATAAAAATAAAAATAAATTAAAAACAGTTTCCATCTGTGACAAGTTGCTTGTCAAAAATACTTTAAATATATATCTTGTAAGTGACCGAGAAAGGTGAAAATCAAACAAGACCAGAGTATTATAATGGCAAAATTCAGAAAGCCCTAACTTGAATGTTCTAATTTCTGTTCCTTATTTATTAGAAATTGGAACATTTAGCTGGGCGTGGTGGTCCATGCTTGTAATCCCAGTACTTGGGAGGCTGAGACCCGAGGATCAGGGTTCCAGGCCATACTCAGCTACTTAGTGAGGCCCTCTGCAACTTAGTGAGACCCTGTTTCAAAATAGGACTGGGGATGTAGCTCAGAGGTAGAATGCCCATGGGTTCAATCCCCAGTACTACAAAGAAAAAAAACAGAAAATGAAACATTTAAGTTTAATAAATTAAGATATTTTATTTGAAAAGCTAACCAAAGTGTCTCTAATGTGCTCCCTGACTGCTTCTAAGTGGGAATTTCTTTCCTTAAGAAGTCTTGGGTGATATGTTATAGGAATAAATTCAGATTACAAAACTATGGGATATGTACACAATGGAATTTTACTCAGTCATAAAGAAGAACAAAATCATGTTCTTTGCAGGGAAATGGATGCAACTGGAAAACATTATGTTAAGTGAAATTAGCCAGTCACAAAGAGTAAAGAAGCATATGTTCTCCTTAATATGCGGATGTTAGGCATAAGAGGGTCTCCAGATGAAAAAGTAGAGACCCTCGATAAACAAAGAAGTTGATTTAACCGAAGGGGATGGATGGGGGGCAGGCATCCTAAGGCACATGATGTACTTACACAATTATACCAAGGTAACTCACTGAACTGAACTTGAGAGGGAGGGAGGGCAGGGAGAGGGGTGGGAAATGGGGAAGGGGTCAGATGAGAAATGTGTGCACATTTGTCTTTATCAATTTGTACCTAACAAAGATGTATACATACAAAGCATGAATTATTACAATAAAAATAAATAAATAAAAAGAATATCTAGGACATATAATTGATAGTAAGGGTTTATTCTAATTAATAAAGTTCATTTTCCTATTTAAGCAAAACAAACTGTTGAAAACATAGCTTTTCATTTATATGATTTATAAAAAAATAGCTTATTTGCAAATGGTATGACATGTAATGAAAGGAAATCAGTAGAGAATCACAAACTTCATTTCAGAAGATACATCTAGTATCGTTTTAATAATAAGGCAATTCTTAAAAGTGTGCTCATTTCGCCATTTCCTCCAAATGAATTAAAATATCAGTGCACATTGTCATAAATTATCACTTGTAGAGAAGACTAAAATAGAAATGTTACAATAGAAAACAGTGCCATTTCACCATTCTATTGAAATAGAAAGCAGGAACAAATTTCTGAGAACAAAGGGTAAAATGAAGATAGCATTTTTTGTGAAGCTTTTCTTTTGAGGGTCCTCCGGTTTCTCTTCCTGATGACCTGCCATTCAGAAACTGACAATGAGAAATACATTCTGACACCAGCATTTATCAACTTACCCACGTGCTCTGTAAGAGCACTCCAACTAGATACATGCTCTAAAGGAAAGCAAGTGCATGTTCACTGGAAAACAGATCTTGTGAAAACCACGTGATGGTTTGTTTGGACATAGACTTTGTGTGCCTGAAACACCATAAGAAATTACTCTTGTTTTATAAAATCTGTGGAAGAAATCTTTAAAAAATGCTAATGGCTCAATATTAATAGGGATGCAAATACTCTTAGCTTTGTTTGAAACCCAGTTTCTGAATTAAATTATGATCTATAAACATATGTTTCTTGAAAGAGTTCCTTGGAGGAGAGGTGTTTTTCCATGTTGCTAAGAAACATGCCATGGTACCAAAGGGAACGCTGCCATCCTTTCCCGTTTCTCCCAAGTGGTTCCCACACTGAACCAGTGCGTTTGCTGAAGAGGCGAGTTCCTCTCCCCTCCCTTTCCCAGCATTCTAATGAAGCATCTTCTGGTGTGGAAGACTTTACTTCCTTTTGCACTTGATATAGAATTGGTAGGATTCATTCCAAGGATTTAGCAATATTTTAATTCAATGTTATAAAATTATTAAAGTTAATGTGAGTTTTGCGTGAGTCATGGACTCTCTGCAGCTCATTGTCAGCCAAAGCATAGATATGAGTATCATAAGCATTTTTCTGTTTTCTTAATTACTCTGAAATTACTATACAGTTAAAGAACTGAAGTGTTAAAGTTGCTTTTCAAGGTAATGCAAATGAGTTTTAGTTATTACATTACTTTATGATGATTTAATTATATGTTTTACCATGACTATCTTTATTACTTAACACACAAGCCTAAAATACAATGTCAGTATAATTTCAGGGATCGTAGGGATTTTCATTAGTTAAACACAATTAGGCACATATGTCAGGTAATAATGACTAAGTAATCTTAGGCATGCATATTGTTTATTTACATATATGTGCACATATCATAAGGTCTTCTTATATTAAGTATCTATACTTAAATTACATACTCTTTTAAAACTGGCAGGTTAATAAAAGCATTCTCAAATTTCACAATATTCTAACTTTGCAAATGGTAACATGTAAGCATGTGTCAAATGGACTGCAACTCTAGGATCCCACCATCCCCATGTTTCTGTTGAATTCTTATTAAATCAATGACTGAGCCATTTCCTAAGCAGTCGTTCATGCAAGGCAGCATGGTGAGGAAAAAGAAGAACCACTTAGTCATTAGATGTATTTGGGTTTTAATGCTACTGTTTTCAAATCTTTAAAAATTTCAGAAGGTACTTTGGTAGGTTATTGTGAACCAAATCAATATTTGATATATTAGTTATTTCCCAAAGCAATTGCCTTGGCTGTATTGCTGAATCATGTCCTTCCTTCCGCCATGCTCTGTGATACTTACGGTGTCCTTATTCAGCAGAGGCCACCTTTGTCACTCAGCACCATGCCTGCTATGCAGGGAAAACTTTTAAAATAATAGTACTATCATTATTGTTGCTGCTGTCACTTTGCATATCTTTGAGCCAAATGCTAGTTTTCTTCCATGTAAGCAACTCACATAGTGTGTTAAAGGAAGAGATACACAGATGGAGGATGCTCCCTATGTCCTTTCTCAGGCAGATAGCACTGTTGGTGACATGGTGCTGAGCTCTGAAGCCAACTGAAGTTCTATAGGGTGATGACCATGTCTACATTTCCCCTATGCCTGTTGTGACTGCCACATTTACCTCGATGCATATATTAGTCTGAGAGCCAGGTTGACATTGTTCCCAAGTCAGTATTATTTATTTGCAAGATGAGATGACCAGACACTAACTCTGTGTATTCAGAGCATCAATTTATATATGTATTCTTACATCAACTATAAGAAATGTGTGCATATAGAATGTCAAAGAGTACAGGATAATTTACTAAGTAGAGAGGGTCTTGTATGATTTTTGTGCCATTCATATTTCTGCTCACTGAAGAAGAAAGAAAACATGATTCGAGGAATCACTCAATTAACCTCACCATTGTGACAAACACCTGACTGTCTGGGGAGCCATGCCAGCAGAAATTTTGGGTATTCAACAAACACATAGAAAGAGTATATAGTTAAAATCCTCTAAATTTTAGAGTCAGATAAACCTGGGTTCCAATTTTTATTTTGTCTTTTCTAAGTTTTACTCGTGTGTGTGTGTGTGTGTGTGTGTGTGTGTGTGTGTGTGTGTGATTGGAAACACATAGCTTTCCTTTCAAAATTTCCATTTTCTCATTTCTTACAGGAGAAATCCCAAGTATACCTTATGCGTTTAAATGAGATACCATATATGAAAAGCTCATAAAGTACTTAGAACAAAGTAATCAGTTGATAAGTACTATTATTTGGTTATGGTGGGGTTGATGATGTTGGGTTTGGAAGGAGATGAAGAAGAGTGCAAGGAAATCAATATTTGCAGATCAGAGATAAGAGTCCTAGCTGTAGTCAGAGACGGGCCATACAAATGCAAGATACAAATCCAGTGCAGGAATGCCTTGGAATCTCCCCATTCAGTGTCTGATCTTTTCCCCATGCTGAGACTTTATTCATAGTCAGAAGCTGAGTTATCTACTTACGGATATATCACTGGTCCCAGGATGCTTATTATTGAACATATAAATGGCAGACATGAGGATTCCTGCTGCACCCACTCTCTAGAAGCCACAGATGCTGCCCTTTCAGCTGTTGTTGTGTACCCTTTAGCATGAGGAGCCCAGAGAGACTCTTATCATTCCAGTACCTTCTTGATGCACAATGACCTGCAATTTGCCCTTTTAATGGAATCTGCAACACCTCATTGCTGCCATATAGAGACAGGCTGGGGACAGATTTAGAGCTAGGTGTAGAGAAGTGTCTTACACGTGTGCACTCATCTGAACAATTTTACAGCTGTTACTCTGACCGTTAATGTGGGTTAGATGTGGATGTCATAATTTGGAGTCCTTCTTGTCTCATTTTGGGGTATAGTGATGTTGAAATTCCTCTTCTGTACTTGAACATCTGCAGCAATCTATCTGATTAATGTTCTCAACTTTTTTTCTCTCCTCTAAGAAAAGAGCACCCTCTCCCACTTTCCTTGTCCATCAGTCACTTAAAAACGTCTTGTCTGGACATTTTCTACCTCTCCTCTCCCCCACTGAAGCTCCCAGGAATGCAGGGATATGAGTATGAGTCTCTTGACTTTGTAAAGTAGTTGCAGATAAATACACAGCAGATTCACACTGAATTTGTGGCTAAAACGGTGAGGAAAATGACACTAGGAAAACCGAATGAGTTAGTTTTGTTTTTAGTAATTCTTTGCTACCAACTGCTAAACATCAGGTGAACTCAGAGCTGGGCTGAGGGTCTAAAAGTTCAAAGAGTGAAAAATAGTAGTACTGCACAGCCATGGAACATGTAATGAGTTTAGCCAACTTGAGTACTATTCCTAGGAACTATTCTCATGATCGATGAGTTTGCTCAGCCTTGCCCACCAAAACATGGTCTGTGACCCAGCGCACTGACATTATCTGGAAGCTTTTTAGAAATGTACCATCTCAGAACCCACTGCAGACCTGCTAGATCACGGTGTGCATTTCGTAAGATCCGCAGCTAGCTCATGTGTCTATTAAAGTTTGAAAACCTCTGTGCTAAACACTTAGAATGTCAGGAATTCTAAGGCAATTATCGAGCTCTGGCACAGTAGTCACACAACGTGCACTCAAATGTAGCTCCATACACTCCTCGTTAGCTGTACACCATGGAATGAGTTGTCTGGGGTCACCAAATGTCAGTTGCCGTAACTGTGAATCAAAAATATGAAATGCTGTGTGTATGCATGTCTCTACCATTCTGAACTACATTATGATGTGAGACTACAATTTACCAATATAAGCATATTTAAAAAAATAAAATATGAACCCTTCCTACATTTTTGGGTTGATGTGAAATAATGAAGTTAAAGAATCTTCAATAAAATGGCAATTAACATAATTGTATTTGTAATATTAAAACTATTCTCATTATTAGGACTATCACAAATAATTTTGGATATCAGTATAAGACAGGGAAAATGAATTCAGTGTGATGTCATCATGATTCTTTTAGTAGTATTCCCAGCCAAATTGTCTTTGATTTGGGGGACTATATTTCTTTCCAGTTAGGCATCCCAACCTTTATATGTACATATTTTAAAATGTAAATAAGTAGAAAAAGAGTTATATTGTTTCCTAAAAAATATGTGTTTTTCCTGCCTTTAAAGCTTGCACACATCCCTTACATCATCTTTCTTGATCTTACTATCCACCCCATTTCAACCTCTTGCAACTTGGATTTTTCCAATCATTTTCTTTCTTATATCCCAATCATTTGACAGTGTTTGTTTCCAATCATTGCTGTTTATTTTTATGACTGATTTCTTTCCTCCAACAAGATTATGCTGTCTGTATCTTAAATAGAGTTAGGCAATCAGTAGGTACTGACCAATAATGGGCTTAGTTTAGATAGGAGGAATTGAATAGTACTGATTAATATTCCTGGAGATAATTAGAAAATTATAGCCATATATGTTGAGATAAATAAGCAAAACAGTGATATCACTGTGTGACATTTACACAATACACTGCACTAGAGAAAATTCATTTTGTGTTGAGGAAAAATTCTTAATTTCCAGTTGAATCTGGGTCATTGAGAAACAAAGTTCACCTGATATAATCCTACTAAAGGTATTAACTTGACAATTACTGTTTCTATGTTTCTTATTCAAGGGGTAATATACTTCGTACATTATTGAACTTATCCTTCTACATTTTAGAAATAGTACAATGAGTAGTTGATAGGATTCATTTAGAATTTGAACAAAATTTAGTTCTTAAGTTTGTCACTTAAAATTGTGTAACCTTGGCCAGGTTATTTAACTTCTTTGTCTCTTTTTTTTTCCTTCATACAATGGGGGAATAATGAAAACTACATCTTGTTTTGAGAAAGATTGAGTTAAATATGTTAAAAAGATTGAGTTAAATATGTTAAATACCAGGGCCTGGTATGTAGTAGGTACAGTGGCGTAGTATAAAACCACAAATAACACAGGGATAGCCTTTGCTTTTATGGAGAATAGAGTGCAGTAGAAATAATGAGAAATTATAGTAGAGTGACACTAGCTTTAAGAGAGAAACTAATGACCTATGGAAGTAACCACCTAGTCCACACTTGATGCTTTAGTGATTGGAAGTGGGAGTGGGGCCAGTTTTTTTGCAGAGAAAGTTTGGGTTAAATCTAAGATCCCACAAATAAGGAGAAATTACTATGAAGAAATATTTAGTAGGTATTCCTATCTGTAGGTAGTCAATTTACTTAATCTGCTAGCCTACCAGTAACTATTCAGATCATGATTAAATGTAACTAGTCTTTGAAAGGAACCTGTAAATGATATAAACATGGAATTGCCTATACTTTTAACACAGATAAGAAGAGGAAGATTGAAATCCATTCACAGAGAGTGAATGTATTTGAGTAATCCACTTACTGGCATGAGCGGTCGTGGTAGTTGGGAAAATATATAGTTGCTTAAGGGAGAGATACTGTTTTATTTATCTGTAGGTATTTGACTAGCAAAGATCATTTGGTAAGAGGAATTTCATAATAGAAAAGATATGCCCTCCCCCCACCAAAATCCATACATTTCAAATTGCATTTTTATACATGATTAAAGAGAGCACATCATGGAAGGGATTAATGTCGCATAGCATGTCTCTTTTGATTCCAAAAAGGGACTTCTATGTGTCTTCAGTTAAGAAGTACACATGGTATGACATGAATGATCAAGACTAATCAGCCTTTTTGTTTCTTTTCTTTTCTTTGGTAACAATGCCCAGATTCCTCCAAAGTTCCTCAACCGTCTTCAGGTGTAAATGGTAATATGCCGCCTCCCAACACTGCCGGGCAGCCTCCTGCCTCTGCCATCCCTTCTCCTAGTGCCAGCAAGCCCTGGCGCAGCAAGTCCATGAATGTCAAGCACAGTGCCACCTCTACCATGCTGACTGTGAAACAGTCCAGCCCAGCCACCTCTCCTCCACCATCTTCAGACAGATTGAAGCCACCTGTCTCAGAAGGGGTCAAAACTGCTCCCTCGGGACAGAAATCGATGCTTGAGAAATTCAAGCTGGTTAATGCCCGAACTGCTTTACGCCCCCCACAGTCTCCCAGTTCAGGACACAGCGATGGTGGGAAGGATGATGATGCCTTCTCTGAATCTGGTGAAATGGAAGGTTTTAACAGTGGTCTGAACAGCGGTGGCTCAACAAGTAGCAGTCCCAAAGTGTCACCCAAGTTGGCCCCTCCAAAAGCTGGAAGCAAAAATCTCAGCAATAAAAAGTCTTTGCTACAGCCAAAGGAAAAAGAAGAAAAGAACAGGGACAAAAATAAAGTTTGCACGGAAAAGCCAGTCAAGGAAGAGAAGGACCAGGTGACTGAGACAGCTCCAAAAAAGACCTCTAAGATTGCAAGCCTGATTCCAAAGGGCAGCAAGACCACAGCAGCCAAGAAGGAAAGCTTAATTCCATCTTCCAGTGGGATTCCAAAACCAGGCTCCAAGGTCCCAACTGCAAAGCAGACCACTTCACCTGGCAGCACAGCAAGCAAAGAGTCTGAAAAGTTCAGGACTACCAAGGGAAGCCCTTCCCAGTCCTTACCTAAGCCCAATCCCACTGAGAAAGCAAGCACATCCAACTGCCCGGCTCCTCTGGAAGGGAAGGGCGCTGGCCACGCTTCTCCCTCCAGTTCCTGTTCTGTGCCAGCAGCACAAAGCAGTGGGCAGAGCACGGGGAACGGTGCCGTCCACCTTCCACAGCAGCAGCAGCACAGTCACCCCAACACTGCCACAGTGGCCCCCTTCATTTACAGGTAAGGTGGCTGCTGCACATCGCTGTTTACAGCCCTTCAGACTCGGGGTGTAGCATCAAGAGCTTTATTGTAGAATAAGGTTTTATTCTGAAGCTAAAGACTTAGAATTTAATATGGAACCTTAGTCTGGAAAAAACTTCCAATATGAACTAGGCTGTGTTTTCCCTCTCTCTCTCTCTCTCTCATTGAGGCCTTTATAATTTACATCATGATGTGAGACTATAATGCACCAATAAAAGCATATTAACAAAATTAACCTACTTCTTGTAAAGGCAAGATAGAAGAACTCAGGTGCCATGCCTTTCTCCTGTGTTTAGTGCTATTATTACTATTATGATTTTACTACTAGAGGCAGTAGCAGTCTTGAAATAACTCTCTTTGATGGCACTTACAGGCATCTTTATTGTTATCCTTGGGATAAATGGTGAAAGAGGCAGGCTCTGGAAGCACACAGATGTGGGTTTTATACCCTGTTGTACCACTTACCAGCTACATGACTTTGAACAAGTCACTTAGTCATATTTTCTTCAGGTGTCAAATATGAATAATAATTTACCTTGTAGAGTGGGAAATACTAACAGAGGTAATATTAACTACATATAGTGGCATATTATATATATTCATTAAATGTTGTTTATAAGTCATCATATTCCCAGAGTAAATGTTATATTAATTTCCCACCACTAGGCATACATCTCTAGGTAATAAGAATTGGCTGTATAGTTAGCATATTAATACTTTTTTGCATTTTATTTACTTTTATTATAAGCATCCAAGTACACAGTTTTAAAAGTAGGACACTTTGCCTGTTGTTCTATAATTTGTTTTCATCAATTAGTGGTTTGTCAGCTACTGGTGAGTCTCCCAATTTTATTCACTGCCTGGTTAATATGGAGCTAATCTAGAGAAGAATAATATCTACATTTTTCTATACTTTTGGAAGGTCAGAAGTTTAAAAATAGGAATGAAATTTTGTGACTAGGCTCTAGGAAGTACTGTAATTAAGACAGAATTAATACTGTATAGTTTTAAAATTATTACATTAATCACACACATGGCTTTTTAAAATGATGCAAATAATTATAATGATTCATTTTTCCTTCAGTGAAGAAACTGTTTTTCTCTGGAGCTTTATATACTCAGTGAAACAAACTTATAATGTGAATTTCAAAGGAAAGTGTAAATCTAGATCTGCTAATGTAGCAGACCTTTTTCTATAAAAGGCAACAAGCTTTTGTTTGATTTTTTTATTGTGATAAAATATCCAGTGGGTACAAATATAGTGGTTTCCATTTGAAAATGTAACTCTGTGTTACACACACACACACACACACACACACACACACACACACACACAATGGGGATTGAACCCAGAGGCATTCTACTTCTGAGCTACACCCCAAGCCCTATTTTATTTTTATTTTGAAACAGGGTCTTACTAAGTTTCTGAGAGTCTCACTACTGCTGAGGCTGTCCTCTAACCTGTAAACCTTTTGTCTCAGCCTCCCAAGTACTGGGAGTACAGGTATGTACCACCATGCCTGGCTTCGAAAATGTAACTTTTTTGATTTATCAGCTTTAACCCTTAGTAATATCTCAGGTAACTTCCGTATTGCTCTTGACTTCAGCTACATAAGAGATAGAACTATTTAATCATCATCCTTTTTAAATTTTAATTTTAATTGATAGATAAATATATATGTATTTACCATGTACAGCATGATGGTTTGAAGTATATATACATATAGATGACTAAATATAGCTAATTAACATTGTATATATACATGTGTATATATACATATAGAATGACTAAATATAGCTCATTAGCTTTGGCACTGACTCACGCAGTTATCATTTTTGTGGTAAAATACATCCACTCTATTAACATGCTTTTAAGAATATAATCTATTAACTGTTCATCATACCATACAATAGATTCCTTAAACTTATTCCTCTCATCTGAATTTTTGTGTTCATTGACCAGTGAGTCTCTAAATCCCACACCACATCACCCCAGCCCCTGGTAATCTGCTATTCTACTCTCTACTTCTACAAGATCAATTATTTTATTTTAGATTCCACATATAGGTGAGATCATGCAGTATAATATTTCTGTGTCTGGCTTATTTCACTTAAACATGATACATGATGTCCTTCAGGTTTATGCATGTTGTAACAAATGACAGGATTATGTTCTCTGAGCAATATTTTAGTGTTTGCGTGTGTGTGTGTGTGTGTGTGTGTGTGTGTGTGTGTGTGTATGTGTGTGTGTGCATGTGTGTGTGTATGTGTGTATGTTTATCATGTTGAAAATCTAATTGATTTAACTTGTAACTAATAAAAAGATAAAGTAGCACCACTTGAAGTGTGTGGATCTGCCACACACCTGGCTAGTCATTTATCCACCTTCCATGTTTGATTGTCCACTTTAAAGTGAAGATTATGAGCATGAGATGATGTATCCAAGAAGCTAAGAGTATAGCCTACAGTTTGCCCTTCTTTTTGTTTTGTTTTGAGTGTGTGTCATCCTTGGGATTGGAGCCAGAAGCCTTCTGCCTCCAAGTTACACCCCCAGCCCTATTTTTTTATTGTTTATTTTGAAACAGGATCTTGCTAGGATGGTGAGAGTCTCACTACTTTCTGAGGCTGTCCTCAAACTTGCAATCCTCCTGTCTCAGCCTCCCCAGTACTGGGATTACAAATGTGTGCCACTGTGCCTGGCTGAGTCTGCTCTTCTTTACCACTGTTCTGAGACACTGTCTAGTGGTAACAGAGACAATGGCCCTTGGAGCATGTTGCCTAGGTTGGAATCTTAAAGCCACCAATAATTAATTATGTGACCTTGATTAATATGTTTAAAGATTTTGAACCTTGAATGAATTCCTAATCTGCAAAGTGGAGATGCTAATAATAGAAGTTACCTCATAAGACTATTCTGAAGGTCAAGTTGATGTTTATATGGGGTGTATAATAGTATCTGTAACATAATAAGCAGCCTTCCCCAACTCTAGGTTTGATTCCTGAAAGCTTTGATTAATAAAGAATACCCACCTCATTCCGTTTCTGTAAAAAATAAAGAAAATAATTCCATATAAAACTTTCTAGCACAGGTCGAGATTTGTAGTGAATGATATGAATGTCAATAATTACATTGTTATCAAATAATATAAAGAAGTTAAAATAAAACTAATAAGAAAACTTCACAGTCTGCAGATGAGGCAATGGTTGAAGTCTCTTATCAGAATAATTTTATAAATGGTAAATTACAGCCTGTCAAGGCAGAGAGGTTAGTATTCAAACTTTTCAGTTATGGAATCATGGCATTTGAATAATGTGACCCCTGATGCCTTTTCTCACCTTCACTTCTCCATGTAAGAATCCTTCCTGCAAAATCTCTGCAAACTCTTCAGGAGCTGCTAATCATTTAATAAGACAGAATTCTAATAGTTGTGCTTTTATAGTGATATCATCATTTACTGAGTGCTTCTTTAGTGAAAGTCTCTGTTACAAGTTCTATTCTCATTTTTTTTCATATAACTTGATCATAAACCCATAAGTAAGGAGACTTACCCAATTTTCCAAATTTGGAGAAGCAGAGATTTTAAGTCAAAATAGTACTAATTTCTTAAAGTTACAGTACCTGGAGGAGTTTCACCTTTGAACTCAAATCTGATTCCAAAAATATTCCTTTTAATCTGCTTATAGCATGTCCTTCTTTGCTTATCAGTTCTTTCCTTTTGTTTCTATTTATTTTATTAGAATCTAAAATCAAACAAAAGCCCATTGCCTTTTATAAAAAGAGGCCTGCTAAATTGGCAGATCTAGAGTTACACTTTCCTTTGAAATTCCCTTGATTGATGTTTTTACAGAATACATTTGAGATGCACATATATGCTGAGTATAGCAAAGTTATTCTCATATGAGAGTGAAGCCCACTAATGACTCACAGAGAAGTTAGAATGAGAGTTGAGAGTTACAGGATGTTATAATTTGTCAAGTGGAAGGGAAATTGATATAGCATCATCTAAATTTGATGTTCTGAAATTTTATAATCCAGGCATGATAGAAAAAATAATAAATTGTGAAGTTCCATGCAAATTCTAGTCACTGAAACTACTCCAGAGACTAGAGATTAGGATTATTGACCATGTGTGTGAATGAGAGACTAAAAAGAAAATTTGGAAAAAAATCCATATTTTGTTCTTTTCTTTTTAGTCATACCCTTCATAGACCTAGACATCCAATTTTCAGCTGGTCCTATTAACCCTTCTTTCAAAACGTACCATTGGGATTTATTGCCATCTCCACATCCTTCTGGTCCAAGCCATTCAACCATCAATTCTCACTCTGCTTCCAATGAGTCTCCCAGCTCCCACTTTCTGGCCCTTTATAATAATAACATTCTTCATAATGCAGGCTCTTCGATCTTCTAAAGCTATAAATCATATACAGATGGTCTCTGACTTAGGATAGCTTGACAACTTTTTGATTTTATGATGCTGTGACTGTACTAAGAATTTGAAATTGGGTTCTTTCCCTTGCTTAGTGACATGCAATAGGATACTTGCCATGTTGGGCAGCTGGAGTGAGCTGCTCCCAGTCAGCTCTGCAATCATGAGGGTAAACAACTGGCACTCCACCGTGTACTGTGCTGCTAAGCTATGATATTCAGTAAATTAGATGTATTAATTAAATGCATTTTAATTTTATATTTTAAACCTATAATGAGCATCTGAATGCCATTCTGATTCATGAAACCATCTTTTAGAATTCCCTTATGCTTAAAAGATAAAACTCAAAACCTTACCATGACCTATGAGGCCCTTTGTCCAACTTCCACGCCTCATTCATATCCCTCTTCCCTCTAGTTCCTCGTATCCCAGGCATCATTCTGTTGTACAAACCATCTCATCCTGCTTTAGGGCCTTTCCCAGAGATGTTTACTTCACCTGTAGCAACTGTCTTTTAGATTGCTGCAAGCCCCGTCTTGTCATTAGCTCTCTGCTCATATTATGTCTCTTTATGGAAGCCACCTTCAACCATCTAGACCAGGGGAACATCCACCAGGCCCTTGCCATCATCTCCTCGGAGAGTTTTTTAATAACTGATGTTTCCTTGTTTAAATATTAACTACTGTGACTTTGGCCAATTCCCACTGTAATGTAAACTCACTGAGGGCAAGAGTTTTGTCTTTCTTATTTTTTAATATAACTATATAGGATAGAACGTACCCATATAGGGCACCAAATAAGAATTTGTTAATGCAACACTGTCATCTTGGATACAAGAGTAGGAGAGAAGAAAAATTGCCGAAAATGTACAATTGAATAGAAAAAAATTTGAACTAACTTCCTTTGAAATAGCCTTAAAGTATTTAAAGAACACTAAAGAATTAAAATATCTGAAGAATTTTTAAAAATTAAAGAATTTAATTCTTTAAATTATCTTCTGTACATGCATTCACTCATTTTTTCTTCTTCCAATAACTACATGCATGAGGCATCAAAGATAGAGGGAAACATCACACATCCCAAATGTCATTTTCCCTCCATTGTTCATCCTGTAGGAGATAAAAGGTGGAACTATAAAGTTCCCCAGGAGAGAACCAGTTTGATGTATCAGGACTTCAAAAGAGTAAAACTAGATTTCATATATCATGACTTTAAAAGACTGGAAAATTGCTTCTAGCTATTGGAATCAAGTAATGGGGTACTTGGACTGGGCCCAGAAAGATAAGTGGGGTTGGGGATACAGAGATGATAGGGACAAAATGGGAAATATAAGACTAAATTAACCTATGAACAAGGTGAATGTAAGACCCATACAGTCACTTGGGTCAGACTTCCTGGGAAATGAAGATTGATCAGAGCCTGATGGTGGACAAATTTCTTGAATGTCAGGAACTTGGATGTGTGTGTGTGTGTGTGTGTACATGAACAAATGTGCATGAAACATGATCTGATAAATTACTGTCTTCAGAATGGAAAAGTAAGTGTGGAAGAGATCAGAGTAGGATGAATCAAATTAAATGACTCTGAAGGAGCAACATACTCTCAGATTTTGTTGTGCTAAGACTTGAATTGCAAGTTCCAATTATTAGAAGTTTATTTTAAAGGCTCCTTTTCATTTTTTCTCTTCTTTTTTATGTTATCCCTTTATGTTTTATTCTTCAAACTTGTTTTCCTTATCCTCAGTTCAAAAATTATACCTTGAACTTTCAAAAAATCCATCTCCTCTTCCCATATATTATTTTTCTTCCATTGATTTTGCATTCATTACAGAAAAATCCATGTATTTGCAAGAACATGTGAAAGAGAATAGTAAAATAATTGGTTTATTTCACCTGTCTTTTTAGAAGACTCCAACAAAATAATTGTTAACCAAATTCATAATTTTCTATTTTTATGTATACATTCTGTTCTTTATTGTCTGACCATTTGTAATGCATGCCAATTAGACAATATATTGGACATAAAGTAAATTCCAAAAAAGCTAGGAGAATGGTATCAGGTGTGTGAGCAAATCTCAGAAGAGAAAATGTCTCGACTTATCTAAGGATACCCTTATTAAGTAGAAAATTACTATGCTTTGTAAATCCATTAATTGAATGTTAGCTGAAATCCTCTATCCAGACTTGATATGTAAAATTAGGCCAAAGAAGTCTGACTTACAGATTTTCCTTCTTTTCATAAGCTGGTATATTTTGTGCATTGTAACAAGTTTTTGTGAGTAAATACCTTTGCCTTGGAAGTATCATGGGACATTGACATTTAAATATGCTAGGTTCTGAAAGGCCAAGAATGCAAAACATTAGTTTTGAAAATGCTTACTCACAAGGTTTCAAGTTTGATTTATTTGTTGAACCAGTAGATTGAGTAGGAGGAGCGGGGTGAATTTACAGGGATTGAAATGCAGAGCATATAACCATCATTCAGATAAAGCTCTGTAAGCCCTGCAGCTACTATTATAGATTATACTGCAATTGTGGTTTTATGTGAACTGGGCATAATTGGTCATCAGCACAAAATAAAGCTTATTGAATTCTTTCCTTGTAAGCTTGTCTTTTGCTACATTTGATATATTTCTCTGCATTGAAGAGCAGTTAAAATTCCCTCACACAGCAATATTTTTTAAATGGAATACAGAGGCACTGCTTGAAGGGGTGCTATTGTGCAGAATCCTGCTATGAGTTGGCATTCCCTTAACAGAGAGGTTTATAAACTAACTTTTCTGAAATTGGCTCTAGAGTTTAACACCAAGATTTTTTTGAAACCATTTTAAGTTGTAGAAAACATGCGATAATATTGTGAACAACTCCTATATACATTGTATTTATAGCACTCAGAGACTTTTTTCAGTTTTCACCAGTTTTCCCCAAAATATAACTTTTAGTAATTTAGAATGAATATTTTGCCCAATTGTCATGTCTTCCTAATATCCCTCAATCAGTAGCAATTCTGTAGTTTTTTTCTTTGACTTTTAGGACATTGATTTGTTGAAGGTGAGGCATTTTGTATAGTGCTTCTTAATTGGGGTTTGTCCCATTTTCCCCAGATTAGACATACACACGTGCACACGCGTACATGCACGTATGCGTCTAGAATATCACAGAAAGAATGCTCTGTTCCCATTGCATCCTCTCTGGTGTCATATGTTATGATAACCAACATTTTCATTTTGGTAGTGTTAAATTGATTTCTTAATTAAGACAATATCTCCCACAGTTTTCTGCTTTAAAATTACTTTACCCCATTTGCATTTAATAAGTATCTTTGTAGGAAGACATTTTGGGACAGAGTAAAAATTCTATTCCTTGATCTATATTCACCCATAAGTTTTAGCATCCATTGAGTTTTCTTGCCTGAAGTAATAATTTAATCTAACGGAATCTAATGGACCATTAGTTACATTCCATTATTTCTTCTGCATTTACTCCTTGAAATTCTACTTTAAGAAATATATTTCTCAGCCAGGCATGGTGGTGCATGCCTATAATCTGAGTACTTGGTAGGCTCAGACAGGAGGATCACAGGTTCAAGTCCAGCCTCAGTAATTTAGTGAGACTCTCAGAACCCTATAGAGACCCTGTTTCAAAACAAAAAATTTTTTAAAAAGGATTGAGGGTATAGCTCAGGGGTGGAATGGTATGGTATCATATACACAAAAGGAAAGAAGGAAGGAAGGAAGGAAGGAAGGAAGGAAGGAAGGAAGGAAGGAAGGAAGGAAGGAATGAATTTCCTGTCCTATAAGAACTCATAGATTTCTATTGTATCCCATTATTTACAAGTTATTGCTATTACAATTTATTTTTTTTGCTTAGATTTTTCCCAATTGAGTCCTTGGGGGCCACTTTAAACAGGCTCATGTAACCTTTTAATAAACCTTACCACCCTTCGAGAATTATTTGTGTGTATCTGTGGCTCAATATTATACTCTTCTTTGATCTTAGGCTCATCTTATACTTTCCCTAAATGGGCTCCAGCTTTTTATTAAAGCACCTTGATTTGTTTTTGTAGAGAGTAATATTTAAAACCAAGATCTCACTGCTCCTAGATGTTTTAAATTGATCTAAACTACATCATATCATTATATTTTTAATATAAAACACAAAAACACACTTATTTATGAAATTGGAATTTGAAGTTTGATAGTGTCTGGGATTTATTACTGAGTTCCCCTTAAATGGTCAATAGGCAAAGAGGAAATTTTCAGGTTAACTAGTGAATATTGTTGCATTCATTGTCTTTATTGACTTAGCAATTGAGCTATTTGCTAAGGGACCTCAATTACAGTAAAATAATCAGTGTCCAGAGGCATACCGATGGAGTATATTTCTGTTTATAGATAGCCGGTGCAAATATGAGTTAAATAAATAAATCATCTACAAGATTACTACCTGGAGCCAATGATTTGATTTCTAGAAGCCTTAATTCCTTTATCTGCATTATCTACATTACAGGATTGGAGTGAAGTTTGACATACCATAGATAAAGCACTAGAAGTAACACTTGGCACATAAAGCACATGGACAGTTAGTAGCCTCTATGCTTATCATTGGTGACTTTACTGCAACTCCTAGTAACACTCTAGCACTGAGAGCCTGGCTTATTAGAATTCTTAAAAACAAGCAAACAAACAAAACACTGCTTTTGCAGTGCTGTGTCTTACAGTTTCAACAGGCACTTATAGTATAATAACCATGTCGAGATAGTCTGCACAGGACCATTTCTGCTAAGTATTTTGAATAATCATGGTACTCACATTTGTTTTCTTCATTCAAGATGAAGGAAATATCAGTTTATGTGAGAATGGTGAATGATACTACTGCAATATTAACCCTTTTTGTCAAAATGTAGTTTCTGTTTTAAAGTCCTTGCAAATTGCTTCATGAATCAACCTAGATATTTTAATTTTATTGGTATGAAGCAGGTGTATACCTAGAGGATATCTGAGGATTCTTCAATGATTTAACTGAAACTTTTTGGTCATATGTATAAAAATTAAATCGTTACCAGTTAACAATGATTGCCTTTTTATAGACTGAGGTTAAAATGTAATTCTAAAGCCGGGTGTGGTGACGCACGCTTGTAATCCCAGCATTTGGGAGGCTGAAACTCGAGGATCCGGGTTCACGGCCAGCCTCAGCTACCTAGTGAGGCCCTCCGCAACTTAGTGAGACCCTGTTTCAAAATGAAGAATAAAAAATAGGGCTGGGGGTATAGCTTGGAGGTAGAATGCTCCTGAGTTCAATCCCCAGTACTGCAAAAAAAAAAAAAATGTAATTCTAATTTATCAAACTATGAGTTTGAAATTATAGAAAAATTGATGGCTTATGAATATATATGGTAAATATACCAAGAACCTGAAAATAAATGTCATTGTCTTGTGACTTAAACTAAAAAACACATTGAAGAGTGAATCATCCAGAAGTATATACTGCCAGATTAAAAATAATAATAATTAAAGGCTTTCAAATCAAGATGAGCTGTTAGAAATGTTACACATTTTAAAAAAGTATCTTGAGGGGGAGTGGAGTCTTAGCCAATTGAATTGAGTAAGTCTAATAGCCACAGGTCAGTTCCTGAGGAATGCTTTTAAAGATCTGTTTTGAATAAAGCAAAACCTCTACTCCCAAAACATTTTCTAAATATTCTTTTGTTCAATACAAATTTATCTAAAGGAGGATTCTAGGAATCTTTATAATTAACATGGCTGCAAGCATTCTGGCTTCTATGACAGCTGCTGGTCGTGGTCTAATCAGAACCAATTAGCACTGGGCTGTAGACAGCCATCTCAGTTAACTACCTAATATGACTCCTCTTCTGAGAGGTGAATCCATGAATACAGTGTCTGCAGGACTGTAGGCCAATCCTGGCTCACAGCCAGCTCACCAAAGCACTTTGCCTTTGTGACAGTTCTTGGCAGGCAGCCAGTCACCTCCTTAGGGACCCCAGTTTCACTACACACTCTCCATTCTTCTTTAATGAATAATAAAAATCCTTAGACAACTTTAGAGTCTTTTTCTCTTCATTCAGAGCCAGTTATGTTTCTTGTTTGAATATTGACCAGAACTCCACAAACTCAAGAGAGTCCTTGTTAGACTTTTAGTAATAATAACAGTTGAGTTCACAATTAATTTTCAAAGCACATATTTTTCTTTGTTTTTACAGGTGAACAAACCAAAGTTCAGAAAGGCCAAGTAACTTGCCAACAGCATACGTATTAATAACCACTTAGTGATAAGGTCAACTTTTATACCTAAACCCTATGCATGTGCTATTAAGCAATTCTCCTTCCATTTGCTTTATCTACCAGTAACAGTTTTATTGTCATTACTGATATGACCTATTCATTCATTTATCAAGTATTTGTTGAGTGCACTTATACACAGACCTGAGACTAGACATTAGGGATGAGGGCTCAAGGGTGAGCTTAAATATGGACAATAGAGGATAATTTGGGAGATAAAGACACTAATCAAATAATTATATTAATTTCTTATTACAAGCCTATGAAATGATAAAAAGAAGATAAGTTTAGGGAGCACTAACTGCTTACATCTGGAACTTTACTTAATCAGTGAAATTATGGAGGATTTATATATTTATTTTTATGCTTTTATTGGTGTATTGTGATTATACATTATAGTGAGGTTCAAAGTGATACAAGCATATGAACACAGAACTTGGTGTGTTTCCTTCTGAATGCCACCCGGTACCCACCCCTTCCTACATATATTACTGAGATTGGTAGTGATACCTTTATAAAATGGACATAGCATTATTTGAACTGTTTAAAGAAAAAATCACTTAGGCTGAGACTTGAAGGGAAAGCTTGATTTGGATGAAGTAGGGAGGAAAATAACCAAATACAAAGACCCTGTCAACGCAGAGAGCTAGGGAAGCATGTAGGAGACTTTTGTGGCCATGTGGAGATAATAAAGGGAAAATGGTGCAGGATCATTCCAGGGAGATGGCAGGGACCAGACCCTGCTCCATAGGCTCTGTAAAGGTTGCAGCCAAGGGCTGTGAACAAGGACCAGGTTTGTTGAGAAAAGATAGGGAGTTCAGTTCTGTACATGATGGGCTTGAGGTGTTTTTGTGACAATCAAAAAGCAAGTGTTAATTAAATAGACATTATATAGCCAACCATGGTGGTGCACACCTATAATCCTAGTACTTGGGAGGCTGAGACAGGAGGATCACAGGTTCAAGACCAGCCTCAGCAACTTAGTGAGACTCTCAGAAACCTGGTCAGACCTTGTTTCAATCAATCGATCAATCAATCATTGTAAATAAAAATAGAAAGAGCTGGAGGTTATCTTGGAGGTAGAATGCCCTGGGTTCAATTCCCAGTACTACAATAATTAATAAATAAATAAATAAATAAATAAATAAATAAATAAATAAATAAATAAACAAACATTATACACCTCTGAAATTTAGAGGAACATACTGGGTTAGAGTTAGAATTTGTGAATACATATTTGGACAGATAATTAATGCAGCTAATACGACTGAGGTTGTTTTAAGAGACTATCAAATGAGAACCCGAAGAAGCTTAGGATATGTCTTTGAAAAACCCCAACGTTTGCTGTCTGTGTCTCCTTACTACCCAGAATCATACATTTAATGATTTTATAAGGAAAAATGTAGGATCCAGAGAAAATGGTAAACCAACTGGAGAATTTTGGTCATAGAAACCAAGGTTGGAGAATTACTTTAAGAAAAGGGTGGTCTGCTATTTGAAATGCTACCAAGGCAAATAGGGAGATTAAAAATGTCAATTGAATTTAGCAACATCGATATCTTTGTGATATATTCTGTTGCTTGAACAGTGTAACATCTGTCTTAATTTTGCTTTGCTTCTTATACTCAGTTTTAAGTTAGTATAAAATGTAAATAATTATTCCAGAAATTATTGGAGGTTGAGGCACAGTTTCATATAGCAAAATATATCTTTCCTTTATATAGCAACTCAAATGCATGCTATATCCATGAATATACCATATTAATTTTTATAGTATCTTAAAATATAACATTGTTTTCTATGATGTCTTAAAATCTCAAAGAACATTTCAGTTTCTACATCTGTCAGTTAAATATCAAATATTTCGGATACTGATAATTGGGCTGTATTTTTACCCTAAACCAAGATTTAGAATAAAGAAATCCATTAATTAAAATTTGACTAAAATACACTGATTTTTTTCTTTCACATATAAATATATAAATTTTATTAAAGTAATAAATATTAGAGATTATTTGCCATGTTACACATCCATTACTAGACATGAGACTCTAAGGCAAATGGGATGTCTACAATGAACACATTACATTATGCAATTTTATATTAGCTTGCCTCCTTCTGTGTCTTAGCAGTTCATGCTGTGAATATTTTAAACATGTAGTTTGGATCAAATATATGTCGATTTTGAAGCCACATGAAAAAAAAAAGAATTTATTAGAACATTTGCCTGTGTATTAAAGGAAGAAATTGCATGAAGTCAGATTAAAATATAAAAAGTATGCAATCTCTCAGTTGAGAACTTTTCATTTGATTAGGTTTCCCTTTACAAGTTAACCACACACACAAATACACACCATGCACATGCATGTAAACATAAAGCACAAAACAAAAAAGTTAGATCAGAGTAAGAATTTGTTTTAAATGGCTTTAATTTTTCTGAAATTACTAAAATTACTAGCACAAAGTCCTCATAATAATATTTATAGTTCATAGAAAATTCACTATTTTTATGCATAATTTGTATTTTAGGATATGTGATCTTCATGGGAGAAAAGAATCTTAGGTGTGGTTTCAATACTTCTATTATTCTTACATGACATAATTTGGCCAGATTATCTGTAAAACAGCTAAAAAATTGTCTCTGTTTCAAGCCAAAGAATGTAATCAACTACTGGCACTTATAAGCTTCCTAATTTAGAAAAGCCCCAGGCATTTTATATAAAACCTCACTCCTGCTTGGGCTGTATATGAAAATATACCTCCCTCCCTTATATGTAAACAGCCCTGGAGCATCCCAGTGATAAAGACTTACTTGCCTTGATGGAAAAATATAATAGATCAATTTCTTGTGCTGGAGAATTTCTGCTTTGATGAGTTACTGGTGACTACAATTGCTGTTTGTTTCTGTCTTGGTTAACTTAAGAGCACATTCAGAGAACGAAGGCACCTCTTCACTGTCTGCTGACTCCTGTACCAGTCCTACAAAGATGGACTCCTCATATAGCAAGACTGCTAAGCAGTGCCTGGAGGAGATATCTGGTAAGTGACGTGATTAATGGGTAAATTTGGTCTGTCCAGATTTCTGTAATCTCCCATATATAAGTCTTTTCATTAAATCCTGTCTATGCTACAATTTTGCAAAAATGGGCTTTGTACATCTATTGCTTCAGAGATTCTTAGATGTTTGGCTATTTTGTTTGGGATGATCTCTGGAAAGAGTGGTAGTATTTTAGAGGCCATTTCTATAAATCATATTTTCCTCAGTCAGGTTGAATATAAAGAGAGAAAACCTGGAGAGCCTTCTATTGTTAATAGAGTGGCTCTTGGATATACTTGGAAATTTAAAATATACTAAAAATCAAGTATCAGTGTGCATTTTTTAAGTCTGCTCTATCCACAATTCTGTACTATATAATTTAGAATATTTATACATGGTGACTCCAAATGTACATGTTCTTGTAAAAATCTAATAAGGGAAATATTTCATACATTATGCAAATATTTTAATATTAGGGAATTATTTTTCAATATATATAATATATGAAAAATATATACATGCCCAAGACATATGTAGATCAGATTTTTTTGACTGTATAAAACAGGAGTTTCAACTTGAGCCCATTGTTTTTCTTGGGATTTAAATAAGCCTTAGAAGGCCTTCAGTGTAATTTTGTTATATAGAGATCTATATTCATGAGGAACTAAGTAACTTCTTAGCAAAATATACTCTTCCTAGGGAAGAGAGATTTTAAGAAAATTGTATCTGTTTTTTAAGTATATGAATACCTAGAAGTAGGGGTTTTTCTATTATAATACATCTCTGGCTCAGCTTTCAAGAATTCACAGCATAGTTCAAAGAAAAGAAACCTAAAGGAACAATCTAATTTTAAAAATTACTAAAGTATTCCAAGGACTCAACGTACAAGTGTTGCTCTGAAACTTATGAAAATAACCATATCATAATTTAGGGGGTTTCGATACTTCTGTACTTTGGCAGCTCTGAAACACAATTTGCAAGTATTAGATCCTACTCTAATATCTGCCAATGAAAATTGACAATAATGACAAAATGACATCCTGAAGGTACCTCCTGGAATTAACATTAGTGACATCAGTACTCATCGGAGGTTTCAAATGGAGAATACAACAAAGGACCAATGTAGGTACCATGAAGATACAGTGATGGTGATATTATTGTAATTTTTCAAATACTTTGGGAAGTGTTGGCTTTCTCTTAGCTGTGGGTAGCACCATGGTCAGAATGATGCTGTATTTCTGTGTAGTGACAAAATATCTTTTCAGCCTATGATGACATAAAACTGTATACACTTCCCATAGTTCTTCATACATGAATGTCTTCAATAGATCTATGAATCACTAAAGCTCAAATATATAGGTGAAAATACATTTAATAGTTTGAGTTATAATTGTGAATTTCACAAGGAACATTGTTTTCTGAAATTAATTATCACTGAATAGCTCTGATTGAAAAAGAATTCCACATTAAATGTCTGCAATTTCTTATTCTGTCTAGCATTTAGTCATTTTTCATATTTCCACTTATTGTTGCCAGCTAATATTCTCATGTTTTAATAGAGTATTTGAAAATTAAATATGACCTAGATTTTAATAATTTAGTAGATTTAATAGAATAATATTTTTGGCAGTAGTAATGAATTGTTTATATAGAGTTAAAGATTTGAAGAATAAAAGAATACTGAAAATAAATGCTGCAATGAGTTCTATTCAATTCTGTCATTTTTAGTGTCATGTTTCAAATCAATAGTGGAGTAGTGAAGCCATCTCTCTTTCCTAGTGCAAATTTGTGATGCTGTGGAAGAAAAATGATACTTGTTTGTGTCTAGTAGGTACAGGGAACAGGGTGAATATCTCTATCTGTAATTCATGGAACCAAAAGTATTTCAGATTTTCTATATGTTCAGATTTTAGAATATTTGCATATTCATAATAAGATTTCTTGGGATAGGACACAGGTCTAAACATGAAATTTGTTTTTTGTCTTTATATATGTGAGCATTTGTCTATACACAAACACACATACCTTCATATATACATGGCCTACACATAGCCTGAAGGTAATTTTATACACTATTTTTAGTGCACCCGTGTTTTCAAAAGTATGTGTTTATTTTGAATTAAGAGATAAATGTACTTATTTATGGGTAACACTATGATAGTTTCGTACTTGTATGTATTGTATGTTGATCAACTCAAGATATTTAGACTACCCATCATCTCAAACATTTATAATTTCTTTGTGATAACAAAATTTAAAAATCACCTCTTATAGCTATTTTGATGTATGTAATTCAATATTGCTAACAATAATCACCTTTTTGTATAATAATAATCAGCAGGACTGATTCCTCCTATCTAACTGTCTCTTTGTGCAGTTTCACTCTGACCCATCGGATAAGGTGAACTGTGGAATTTTTTATTTTTTTATTTTTATTTTTCGCGGTACTGGGGATTGAACTGAAGGGTATTCTACCTCTGAGCTATTTCCCTACCCCTATTTTTTTATTCTTTATTTTGAAAGAGTGTCTCACTAAGTTGCAGAGTGCCTCACTAGGTAGCTGAGGCTGGCCACGAACCCAGATCCTCCGGTCTCAGCCTCCCAAGTGCTGGGATTACAAGAGTGCGCCACCACGCCCAGCTGAAGTGTGGAATTTTACAATTATAGTGTTATGTCAGTGCTCAAAACATTTCAGGTTTTGGAGAACTTCTTATATTTGGTTTGAGAATAGGAATAATTGAGGAAATATAGATGAGAATTTGCCCAATAGACTAGTGATGAGAAGATGAGCCCATTTTTAAATTTTAGGTCCCAGATCACTGTCACTCTTTTCATTATACTTCTTGACAGTATATCTACCCATTTATACCACTTATGCCCATTGAGATCCTATTTACTCTGCCTTTCCTTGGATTATGTTTTCTTCTACTCTTTAATATCTCCTTCTTCATGAAATCATTCTGTTTATCTCATGAGATACTACTTTATCATTGTTAATAATAATGTCAACATGGCCAAATCCAAGGATCAAGTCTCAGTTCTTACCTTATTTCACATCTCACCAGTAATTTGTCCACTTTTGAAAAAGTTTCTTCTTTGGTTTTCAAGGTACTACATTTCCTTGGTTTTCCTTAAACTTCACTGTTCCTTCTTGGTCTTTTCTGGTTATGTTTTTCTTCTCAATTTCTTATTATTGAAACGATCTGGGTATCTGTCCCTAGACATCTATCTATACATGCTCCCTTGATTATTTATTTATTTATTTATTTATTTATTTGTTTATTTATGTATATATGTATTTATTTATTATCACCAAAATCTCTTGGTGATTTAATACTATACCATGGCTTCAAATCTCATGTGTGTACTGATTGTTCATAATATTTCTCTGTTATCCTCTCCTCTGTACCCTTTTTGTAAATATTCAACTCTTTTTTTTTAATTGTAGTAATTCGTGCAATATAGCATACATCTTTGTTAAGTACGAGTTGTTAACAACATATTTGCACACAGTTCTCATTTGACCCTTTCCCCAATTCCCACCCCAATCCCCTCCCCTTCCCTCCCCCTCAGGTTCACTTCGGTGAGTGACCTTGATATGATTGTGTAATTACATCATGTGCTTTAGGG